>JALHBU010000027.1:0-80297 GCA_024340005.1 Tolypocladium tropicale | reverse complement strand
AAAAAAAAAAAAAAAAAAAAAAAAAAGGAATACGGAGAGAGAGCTCTGTGCAGTGGAGGTCGCGCGAGTCGTAAGGACTGCGCCTGCGCCAGCGATTTCGACGAGCCAATTCGCAAGTCGCAACGGATGTCTAGGCAAATCGTAAAACCAGGTCTATCAAAGGTAGCCTCATCGCACTGTACAATCCAACTATGAAGACAACGAGAGGCAATGAGATTAGAGACACAAGGGTAAAAGGAAAACCAGTTGAGATTTCACTTAGCTAGATTAAGATTCTACTCCGCACACAAAAACAACCCATGTTAAACTTGTAGGTCAGAGCCTCCGTGGCCATCTGTCTTCTATGCGAGAACATCGCCCGTCTCCTAAAGCTAGAGCGCTAAAGCTGGGATCAACTCAACCGCTTTCCAGTCTTTAGTATAGTCGGGCCTGTCTAAATTCTTTAACGGCTGCCGTACTGTCAAATCGTCCCAACCGTTCCTCCCTCCAATAAAGAGGGGGTTATGGCTTCCAGCCTCCAGATCATTGGGTGCTAATTCCAGTGCCGAAAACCCTGTCGAGGCCCCTTCATCTTCATTCCTATTTTTATAGGCAAACCAAACCTCTATGGCTGAAAGCTGAACCGCTTTTTGACACAGTTCACGGTTCTTTTTATTCTCTACATCCATTAACCTCTTGTCGCCATACATTGTACATTTATCTCCTAATGAGTTACTGACGTTTAAGCCACGGAGGCAATCTTCATCATGCATAAACTAGTAGAGTAAGCAAGGCGTTCATAGAAGTTGCTCAAGTAAAACAGGGCGAATTACCTTTGCTAATATATCCCCACGTATGCCTCCTTCATGCAAGGCGCGCCTAGGCGTACGGAAATGACCTGCAAAAAACAGGTCTTGCAAGAAATGGTCGGCAAACGCATTCATAGCGTAAGCTAACTCAAGTTCACCCTCACGTGCTTTAGCTCTGGCAACATCATGTCCTGTCTTATAAGCAGTGATAGCGTCAGTACCGAAATGATCCATATTTATACTAGCAAGTCCAAGATATGTCGGGAATGCGTTATGCGCTGCTATCAAACCGTCATTATATTTATTAGGGTCAAGTGCATTAAGATCCACCTGTAATCGTTGACACTTTGCGATAGCTTCGAACTTAAACTGACTAATCGAGGCTGCATAAAGAAACTTTGATGGATTCTTTCCGGTGGCGACAAGATGATTCTCCATGTTCTCAGGATCTTTTGCCCAGACATAAGCATACGCGTCGAACAGCTTGGTTTCAGCCGAAACCGCGTTTTAGATAGCATTAACATCGCTTGGTTGCTTTTCAGAACTAGATAAAGTGTTGAACGCGTTTAAAAATCGTCGCGCACAGTCTTCTGGATCAGATCCACTAGAAATAGGTTCGTCGGTACCGTAGAAGTCTCCAGCTAAACACGAGATAATCCCGTAATCAAGGGGTGTATTCTCATCCTGGTTCGGTTTCAAGATGCATCTTCCGCCTGCATTTACTGCTTGCCCATTTGGTTCTTCATCACCTTCGACAGGAAATCGTAGTTGTATGCTATTACCAAGAAAACGGTGCTCGGCTAGCTCAAAGTAATACTGCGATTCTACCACACGTCAGATGCGCCTTTATGTTTATCTAGAAGTTTTTGCTTACTTGCTTTATCTAGAGGTGGAGGCTCATCAGTATTTTGCGGCTTTTGGTAAAAGTTTGTAAAGGTACTGAAATCGCATGGAGTATTGTCGACAATGTCATCTGCCAGCGCTTCTAAAAGGCCATACTCCTTGAGAAATTCTCTGTTCTTTGTGTCAGCTCAGCCCGTGTGTTATGGGGGGGAAAACAATAAGCTGAAATTCAGTAATAATTTGAACATCATACAGTAGGTTGTCTTGAGTATCCATTGAAGGTCTCGGATAAAGTAGCCGATTAAAAGCAAGATCGAAGATATAGTAACGAAAATTCGAGCACAAATTCCCTGGCAACAGTTACTGCGCAGGTGAAAATAGACTTAGATTTGTTTAGTAGGAATATTTTTCAGCGAGAACCCAAGGGGGGGATATTGAAGGATTAAATATGCTGGCCTAAGAAAAGTATCAAAAGATGGTTTAGAATCGTCTACGTCACATTTCAGAACAGTACATAGATTTTGGTCATATTGCGCCCAGCTCTATACGGAGCGGTATAAAAGCTATTGGCCTAATAACAGCCTCGTTCACGGCAACGCCCTTAATGCTACAAGACGCTACGAGTCTAGGACGGCTCTTCGAGCTAATAGCATAATCACAATCACAGTAGTGCTATAATGTATAAACTGTATTATGCCTTAAAGGCTTAACATATGGTACTGTGCTAGATTATCGGCCTGCTCAAAAGTGTGCTATGGCGATAACCGAAAGAGGGGCTGCGAGAGGCAGAAGGTCTGATAGCAACGAGGCCGAGAACATGATTCGCGCGGAGAATAAACCGAAGTACTCCCGGGATATGAATCAACAACTCAGAGTATTCGGCGTGAAGGGCCTACATGTTGCTAACGCAAGCTTTCTCGCTATGTCGAGCACAGACCCTAAGATTCCGACGACAATGGTGGCCGAGCGATGTGCCCGATCCATCCGAGATCGCAAGTAGATTGAGTATATAAGGAAATGAAGAGAGACTCTTGTAGTTGTTTCACAGTCATGCGCAGTATAAGACGGTTTGGTACTGTTAAGGCCGAGTCTTCCTCCCCAAAGATACCCAGCTATAGTTTTCCTAGCTATACTTCAACTACAGGCAAAACTATTTACGAGTGACCGTAACTGAGATGTTGGTAGCGTTCTTAATACTAGTAGACATAAACAAGGCTAGGGTACGCTTATTCGGCATGTACTGGGTAAGACTGTCGCCAGGTGTGACCTGGACAGTATAGCCGTTGGGGAACGTGGACGCTGGCAGTATGATTTCGGTGGGCGCTTCGATACTTGGATCCGATGTGAACTCCAGGCTAAAGGTCCCAGAACTCTCAGAAAAGCTAAAACTGATTGGGGTACCAGCGATGGCAGCTGGATATGCACGGCTGTAATGCTGTGCCAGTGCAGGGTACGGCTGACCCGACGTGCCATTATAGAGGTTCTCGTACGCCCAGCCGATCCAAGAAAACATGTTAGCGTCGGTGGCTGACATGGCATCGTCTAAGCCTTGCATCTGCTTGTCGTCGCCCATCCAAAACGTGAGCTCTGTCAGCACGCCAGCGGTCCGGAGGCGCTCGTTGTCCTTGTGGCGGTTGTAAAGGGTGTCGGAAATAGAGCCTAGTTGCGGTGGGCTATAGTAGTGGAACGACTGCACCGATTTAGAGCCGTCGGCGAGAGGAACATTGTTGAAGCCCGATAGGATGTCCAGGGTGGCACCTTCAAACCAGATGAGCGTGTCATCGTCGACAGTGCGTATCTGCGTGGTTACGCGGTTCCAGAGCGCCTCTAGGACTTTGTGGTCGGCAACACCTGGCACAAGTAGTGTGGGATCGGCCCATGTGTCGCCTACCCATGGTTCATTCAGCAGGTTATACCCGACCACGTTGGTCGTCCCGAGATACTCGGACGCCAGCTTTTTCCAGTACGCCGCAAGCGCATCACCCAATCCGTCGTAGTTGTTGTATAGGCGCCCAAATGCATTACCTAGCGCCACGGAGGTATAGCTCAGAGACCAGTCGACACTGCCGCAAATAGATTGCGGTGTTGGGAAGCCGTTCTTATCCACAGGGAACGGTGTCAGCTTAAGAGGAAATGGATACATCTCCCAGCCCGGTACCCAGTTCTCCTTGGCAAACCACTACAAACCCATATCAGTATTAGCTGCGCCAACATCAGACTTCATTTATACTCACGTCCGGTGCTCCATGGCCACAAAATTGCGCCGCTAGGCAATCCTGATGCACGTCCACCAAGACATATAGACCATGATCCTCGGCCAGTTTGGTCTGCTTCTTCATTATATCCAGAAATGTCTGGTTGTATTGACCGCGCACGGGCTCTGCACCAGCCCAGTGATGGCCCAGCCTAACAATGTTCAGGCCCATGTCGTGCATATTTTGAACATCCTGCGCGCCAAACGACGGGACGCCTGGTACCCACTCTGAAGGACGATACCATGGTGGCTGTTTCATGACGACATTGGTCCCATGGAAGAACCGCGTACGGCCGAATTCATCGACTATCTGATGCGTATCTTGGTCCACCCGGCTGATGCGCGACATGCCCGGATGAGCTTCATACCAAGCCTCGCCATCCTGAGCCGCAGCGCCCGTTGGCTGCGTGCCGAGCAACAGGAGAAGCGACGGAGCAGTTATGTGAGTGAACAGCATCTCAATCGAAGAAACTCGAGTCGTCTATGATGAGAGAGGAAGATCGAAAAGGGTAGGGCAGCGGGATGGACAGAAATTGCGTTTAGAGAACAACGATTATATGGAGGATCCTCGCGCACGACATGAAAATATCCGACTTCTCTCACTCTTCGGGTTTATAAATTCCCAGCTGTCCTCTTTATATCAAGCGAGGTTACACATCTTTGCCTATTTGGATCATTGGGAAACCAACTAGCTGTATGCACATGCGCCTCAAGGAACACCCCCGAGCGACATGGCATCCGGCCATTGCGACACATAGCGGACAGGTCTTGGAGCAAAATGTTCCGGAAGGGCGATCAAGTAACTTTACAAACTCATGTTACGCCTTTCAGGCTATCGCGAAAGCTCTTTAGCCAACGAAGCGGTTGAGATAGTGGACTTCAATTCTTGCTCAGGTTGCTATGTGATACATGGTAGAGGGAGCGCCGACGGCTCAAGAATGGAAACAAGGAGCCGAAGGATCGTCCGCCCTGTCCGATGGCTCGGGGCCCAAATCACTCCGTGCACTTTCAGCAACCTTCACTATGACGCGTTCGTCTAGATATTCCACCCCCTCTTCACCCCAACTTACAGAAGCGAAGTTGCGGATGTTACTCCGGTGGGGTTGCTCGCGCTAGCAGGACGAAAAGCTGGGCTAAAGCGAGCCAAGAGAGCGTCCAGGACTGGTTCCCCAATATCTAGCCAATTAACATTCGCACGCGGCTGCAGCCAAACAAGCAGTCGCGTTTTCAAAAAGGAAGGAGTCGTCCAAAGACTGTCTCGTTCGGATTATTATTGGTTCTGGCCAGTCGTTCTTTGGACCCCATGACCCATACCAAGGCTTCAGCTCGCTAAGGCGCTGGCTGGACTACCTGTACCCATCCAAGCCACCGGACAAGCACCCGCCATTGCCTGCCCGCCTTCGTCTTGCCGAGGATCTTCTTGTATCTTCAACAACTCGTCATCGTGCGTAAGGATGGCAGGCGGTCGGTACATATTCATCTGACGCTTGTGATGGTAGCGTTTCGTCTGCCGTCAACTCTATCATGTGTCTTTAAAGCCCAAAATTTGGTATTACTGTGCTAGATATCTATCCTGCGTTTGTTAAATTATTAGCGCGTCGTATCACAATCTACGTTCTGGTTTGGCGTGGCGTCCGTGGTCGTACCTCTTTTGAACGGAAGTATTGCGTAACCTGCTTGAAGCAAGGTATGCTAATGCATCGGGGCGATGGATACTGTTTCTTGCGTGCCGAGCTCCGCACATGCATTGAGTCTTGAAGCTATGATGCGGTTTCAATGTGCTGCGCGCGTACGGCTCACGCCGCCAGAATCGCAGTTGAACAGT
The DNA here is from genome assembly GCA_024340005.1 of Tolypocladium tropicale. Lineage (NCBI taxonomy): Eukaryota > Fungi > Ascomycota > Sordariomycetes > Hypocreales > Ophiocordycipitaceae > Tolypocladium > Tolypocladium tropicale. The sequence continues at coordinate 74,587 of JALHBU010000027.1, read as the reverse complement.
TCTGCTAATATGAGGTGTAATCCCACGTCATAGCAGTCTGAAAAGCCATGACTCAAGGGGCGGATCCATTTGCGGAAGGACAAGACGATAGCTACTCTGTCTCAATCGTTCTTCTTCTCGTTCGTTGGTTAGCCGTGTCATGACGGCACAAGCGGCTAGTACCAATGTGATATACTGAGAGGGGTTCGAAGGCATGAATGCTTCGTCATGCAGATCCAGAGCCGCGGTCAGCCGAGCCAACGTCTTTGGTTCGGGTTCTGGAGGCAGGATGGAGGGCTGCAGCCACGGCGCTTCCTCGTGCAACCATCGCAGCTGCATATGTGTTGTTGGTGCCGACGTCGAGGCCGCAAACGTTGCATCACAAAACAAAATGGGACGCAGCGGGTCACCAGACAGAAATGCCACGGGGGGATAAAAACTGCCGTTATCTCTGCAGTTCTCCTTAGGTACTATGTCTCGAAATTCTGCCACCGCGGTGTTGACTTCTCCCGAGTGCAAGCGAAGCAAATTGTGCCATCCTCACCGAGCCACGGGGTGAGCGCTCCGACGTTAATGCACTACTGAGAAGCCTCTGTGGTAAAGGAAAGCCTCCCCGTCTCCAACGGTCCTGGATCAAAATTATTTCGTACGCCCTATTCCTTACAGCACAAGAGCAGTCAGCTTCGGCGCTTTCCGAGTGTCCCCTCCGGATGATATCAGCCTCCCAAGCAGTTCCATCCGAACATACCCTTCGACCGCCTTGTGCTTTTTTGCGAGGATGTTTTCTTGGACGCCACCGAGACGGGTCGCGAGCGAGTGGTGCCTCTGGAGCGGGTGCTTCTGAAGCTGAGTGGGCGGCTAGGTCTCCTGTCTTCGGGGTCATTTCTGGCCGCACTTCTCCGGCGTGAAGACTTCTTTTCAGGGCGAGCTCTTTGCGATTTGTCGAGTTTCTGCCTTTTCTTGGGCGTGTGACCTGTCTGCTTTGAGCTGTTTGCGCGAGGCGAGCTCGTGAGCGCGTTGTCCTTGTCTCTGTTGGAACCCGACTCCATGCGGCCTTGCAAGGGCTGGAGAGACTCCTTCGTGATTGCTGTACGAGGCAATGTCAATCCGGACTTCAAGCTTGTGTAGACGGACGAGCGGCCAGAGCGGCCAGTCTTTGGCTGGTTCCGAGGCGGAGGAAGGGTGTATCGTCGGTCGACAAAGGGTCTGCAACCGTTCCTCACGTTGGCCGCGGCACGATTGTGGCATGGCCTCCCGCCCGGGCCGTCGACGTGCCATAAGTCCATGGACGACGTTAGAGCCGAGTAGCTGTAGCCCTGGCCAGCCATTCCACCATGCGGAGTACCCATCGTGCTGCTTCCATACTTGTATGACATCGATACCAGAGGTCGTCGAAATCGCAGCGGGGGTGGGTGATTGTGAAAGATGTCTGGGGGAAGAGGTAGAGGAAGAATGGATGCGGCTGCTCAGGGACGCTGGGTGAGTGTGGTTTCGTGACGTGACGGGGCGACATGCTAGTAAGCTCTGTGGTTGAAATAAATCATCGTAGGTGTTGGGTGGGCGACTGAGTGTAGAAGAGGCGTGATGGAGAGATGTGAGGACGAATCCTCGTTGGTTTGCTGAGATGCTAAGGGTGGGTTCCACTGCAAGCTGTCGTTGCGGAAGATGCCTGTAGGTGGGTGCCAGCGAGGTGTCTGGGGAGCCGCGATGGGATGGATGGGGCGGATGTATGGCCAGGAAGGGGCGGTTCGCGATGCTCCTGGCAGCTTGCTTCGCGCCCGCATACGTCCCTCCCGCTGAAGCTCCCTTGACAAGACGAAGACCAGAATGAGCCATGTCAAGCGATGCCCCAATGTGCTGGACGTGGCCAATGCACAAGCGGATGTGCAACAGAGATGCCAAGGTGCCGTGTCCCACCGTTGTAAGTTGCTCTGTTCGGAGTATCACGATCGATGTGGTACGGTTGTAGCGAAAGGCTAAAGCGCAGTCGAGTTCGTGGCTCAAGACATCCCCAGTGCAAGATGACTGCGAGCCATAGTGGACTTTCGTCACAGGTACTCATCGTCAGTGGTAGTCGAGAGGCCTCTTCCATGTCCGAATCTCATGGAAGCCCGCGCCTTGCTCCCATCACCCAATTCATTGCCCGTTCAGCGCTTCGGCGATGAAGCGGGGCGTCGGTTCGGTGCTGTGGTGGGTCTTCGGGACAGGTGTGGGTCGAGGGGGGACAACGCCGGATATAGGACTTAAGTCTTCCGCTCTGCTTCATTTGTGGGCTTGTGATTCTGGCTGCTGAGTATTTTTGTGGAGTTATTCACTCTTGCGTGTATGTGTGACCGATTCTACCCTGCGGCAAAAATGTGGCAGCGACACTACGACACCATCGGGCGGATGAACTGGCTGAAGCCAGGTGGTGGGAACCGGCGGCGGCAAAGCGAAGCCATCGCAAGCATTTTGACAGATGTTTCTCTATTGGTATTACCTGCAGCAGTCTGTCGTACAAATACGAGCTAAGCGACTCATACGTAGAGCCAAGGTTCAATGTGGTAGTCTGCATGTCGTTACACTGGCTTGTCCTTAGGGGCAAACTAAACACACAGATTTTGATGTCAAATCCCCCTTGACATGTGACATCCCAACATTGTTTACCAAACTACCTCTTCTATTTTCACTAAATTCCTTTCATATTTCATGGAGGGTAGCCTTAATCCAAAGGGCACACCGAAGAACAGTGTTGTGGTTGGAGCTGGAGCCGGAGCTCATAGACCGCCGGCCTCCGCACCTCCATGTTGGGCATCAGCGTTCTGTTTCCCACTCTTCAGCCCGTATTCGGTATTCAGTGAAGTTCTCAACAGGATTTCCTTCTCGCAACATACGAGGAGCAACCCCAAGAGAGAAAAGAGCAGCGAAACCTGCCAGGTCAAGCGCAAACTCCGGGTGAAAACATCCACAGCCTCACTCTGCACCTCCGAAGTCAAATGAAGCAACTCTCTGGATGATGCAGTCACGAATCCGTAGGCTGCTCCTCCGTTGAGACGAGTGCGGAGACTTGCATCGCTGATACGCCAAGCCTCTGCGCTGCATCGAGCATTGAAGATGGCCGCAGGCACCGAGACGCCCCAAATGGCACCGTAGCTTCGCATAAAATTGAAAGCGGCGGCGGAGACAGCAGCATCGCTGTCAGGGAGATCGGCCTGCACGGCAGGTAGGTTGGAAGTCATTAACAGCCCCAAGCCCAGGGCAAAGATGACTTGAACGCTGATATATTCCGCTTTCGAGGTGTTTGCGTCGAAACGACTGAATAAACCCAGTCCAATACTCATTAACGCAAAGGCAACGAAGTGCATGAGCCTGTATCTCCCTGTCATGCTCAGAATGCGGCCGGTAACGACCCCGGTAAGGACGCTGATGATGGTTGACGGGAGGAATTCAACACCGCTTTGGATGGGCGAAAAGCCCTTGATCGCCTGGAAGTACACAGGGAGAAACATAATGAGGTGATATAAAAGGAGAAAATCCAGGAAGGCGATAATGAGCGCTGCGGCAGGAGTGCGCCGCTTGAAGAGGCGCTCGGGCAGGATAGGTACCTTGACCCAGGGCGCCATCTCGTACACGTGAAAGAGCACCAGGCCAGATAGTCCGAGAACCAAGGGAATAATAACACGGTGTGAAGACCAGCTGTAGCGCGCACCGCCCCAAGACAATGCGATAAGCACCGACACGACCGACGTGATGAGGATGAGGTTGCCAATGTAGTCGATGCGGCGGATCTTCTCTGAGAGGGACCCCTGCTTGTTATGCCCGACCTGAAGGAACAGAATATGAAGCACGAGAGCCGCTCCAGCAATTGGCAAGTTGATATAAAATACCCAACGCCAGTTGGCACGCTCAACAATAGCGCCGCCGATGAAGGGCCCCATGGCCGTGCCAACAGAGAAGAAAAGGAAGATGGCGCCCATGTAGTTGCCGCGATCGCGAAGCGGCACAAGGTCGCAGACGATGAGTTGGATGACTAGGTTGACTCCGCCGCCACCGATGCCTTGGATGGCGCGGCCGGCAATCATCATGGCCAGGCTCTTGGCGCCACCGGCAATGCCGCTCCCGAGAGCAAAGAGGCATACAACGGCAATCATCATATATCGACGGCCCCAGATATTAGCCATTTGTCCAATAAGGGGCAGAAACGCGCAACTGCGATGATAGATTTAGCAGTGTCCCTTGAATCAAATGCGGTGGACGGGCGATCACATCGTACCTAGTCAACAGATAGACATTCAAAATCCAGACGTAAGAGTCTCCTGCGTTTATCTCGTGCGCAATGGAGGGTAGAGCCGTTGCCACGACGGTGCTTTCCACCGCCGCAAGTAGAGTCGTGATGCAAAGGGACGGGAAGATTGCCCAGAAGCGCCATCCTTTCTTGGTGCGCACCGGGCTCGCCGCAGGTGGCTCTTCCTTCGGCGTAGACATTAAGATCTCATCACCAGGGGTGAGTTGGCTGCCTTTTGGCTCATGACGCTGTCTTTCTTCATCCATTTTCCTTTGGGTAGTTGATGTACAGCGAGTCCTGCACGATCAAAGTATAACAATGAGGGGTGCGATTTTTCCGAGCAATTTGCAAAGGCTTGAGAGAACTGTGAAACTACTCAATATTAATCAAGAACATCTCAAACCTTATTCCAAGTGCAGTCTCTAAGAAAGCATCCGAGGCTGTGCATATGTATGAAGATGCAAAATCTTGACAAGGAACCCAACATCTTAGGTAGCAGAGAGGTTGGCAATCGGATTTTAGTTCGGATAACTCCGCCATTTTACTCTATGAAAGTATATGAAAAGGATATAACGGAGATTAGAGTATAGACAGTCTGCTATTTTATTTCCAAGGTTGTCGTAGGAGCGATGCCGAAACGTTGGGTGCTGAACCTCGACCAGGCTTCCCAAATAGGCAACTAAACGCCGAAAGTCGGTCCCCAGAGTGAAATCTTGTACCGAATGATAAATACAGAGCACGTATTCGCGCTGTCAATTGACCTCGTGTCTCCAAGGTGCTATTTCATATTTTCCCCTTTTATTCTCTTTCGGAAGGATCAATCTTATTGGTATCGTCAATCCAGGAAACCGCCGTTGCAAACACATTATCATGGCCTCTTCCTCCCAAGTAGAGAAAAAGCGGCTCATTCGCCTCACAATCGCGCACTACCGCACTGAGACCTGCAGCGAGGAGGAGATGTACCGATGGGGCACCGAGGAGCACGCCGTGCACGCGGCTCGGATTCACGCGAAGCATGGTGTCGAAGGCTACGCAGTGGTGCGTCTCCACTAGTGCTGAGACTTCAGAGGATAACATGCTGAAAACCCAACGCTTCTCTCTAGCACTGGTCTCCATCGTCTTTCCGCGGAGCGGCAAAAGCCCTGAACACCAGCCTTGGCGATCGCTGGGTAGTCCGTGACCACGACATGCACGTCGAATTCTGGTTCCGCGACATGGCGACGCTGTCCGAGGTTGCTGCCGACCCCGAATTTCAGGCCCTTCAGGCTGCTGAGGGACCATACGCGAGCAAGATTCATATTGAAGCGAGCTTGGGTTGGGTCGAGCAGTATGTGGCAGATGGCAAGGTTGTCAATGTTACGGCCGAGGGCAAACCAGACTTCATGAGCTTTGAGGAGATGAGCGCTTCTCCATGAGAAGGCTCACATGCTGACCTGAGAATCTATGGGTTAGCAGCATATATGAAGAGCAAATACCATACATAAACGTATCTATTATATTAGCTTATGACGAGGGAAATAACGCTACATGTAGTGTACATTCCCAATGCCCGTACAGAAGAAGTACGGCACTTGCAAGGTGCTGGGCGTTTCTCACTACACATTGGCAAGTTCCAGAAGAGCCTTCCTCACCGACTCTAATAATTGCAGCGTAGCCCTTTCTCGGGGACGGAATCCTTTGAGAGCTGCTTGACCGATTGTCGGCTCAGGGTCTTGCTCAACCATGCTCCCTCCACCCGTATCACCTGCGAAACCCCTCCCAAGTGATGGTGGATCAGATGGGTCATAAGTCCGGACCATGCACCCGATTAGATATCGACATCGTGTCATCATGACCTCAATCATTTGTACTAGAGCAAGTACTTGCGTCGCGCCCGATGATTCCATCGTAAAGGTCCCTACAGCGAGGCTAGGCAGACGAGGGAAGCTGTCCGCCTGGCGGGGATCGAGGCGGGACTCGGATATGGCCCGCTGGCGGCTGGCGCACGCCGCAACATGTTCCAAGATGACGTGATAAATTTCGACGATGCGAGTATAGTTGGACAAGGCCAACAATACGCAGGGCTGGTCAAGTGACGACAGAGTCTTGCTACCCTCACTGCGCCCGCCAGTACTTGCCGGGTACGAGGGAGAAAATAGTTGATTAAGTGTTTCGATGAACCGTTGCGATAGTTCGAGAACTCGATCCAGAGCAAATTCTTTACCCTCCAGTGGTCGATACTCGCCCGTCGGCTCCCAACAGGCTTCAACGGTCGGAATTGAGACGGCAAAGCTGTGAAGGTCAACGCTGAGATCCGAGAAGCTTCGGATCGCTCGACTTGTCTTGGTGGGATTGTCTTGCAAGATAGGTTGTCGACGAAATGATGGATCACGCTCGGATAGAGCTTGTCCAGATGTAGCCGGCGTTTGAAAGGGGCTCGGACCAGATGTTAACATGTCGCTGTCTAATAGCCTCATCGCCGTGTGGCTAGCTGCAAGGGGGCCGGAGGCGTTGTGACGGGCGTTTGCCGCTGACGGCATCCAAGTGCCCTCTGCGCTGGCGATGAGCCGTGACGTGTTGCTGATCGCTGGATCCCATACCGTGTCTGTTTGGCTGAGGATTCCGTTTGCTGCCAAGTCGAGCGGGAACATGAGCGGTCCGTGATCCCAGGCGACGGTAGGAACGTCTACAGGCAGTAGAGCTGCTGGATGCGCATCGCAGTCGTTGCTCATCCGGATTTGGACCTCTATGGGCACAGCAGTCAGGTATGGGTTGACATAAAAACAAGAGTCAGGCATCTAGTAAACGCACCATCATTGTTATTGGGGTTCGTCAAAGACTCCGGATCACCGAGCGTTTTGGTCGGCGGGCCCGTTTGATAGGAGAAGACGAAAGGGTCGAGCGGTCGCGATCGCGTCGAAAAAGAGCATTTTGCTTTGGCACGCTGGCACCGCTGGCAGCTCTCGCTGTTCTCGTCTCGCTTACACTTGAGCTTCTGGTCGTGGCATCTGTCGCAGGACCGTCGGTAATGGCCCAGGCGGGACGTTGCTGGCATTTTGGCCTGGCACTCTGGTAAGATTAACCGCCGAGAATTTGGGCCGGATTTGTCTTTGTATCAATTCAGTGAAAAAAACCTCAATGCTGGGCAGGATAAGCGAGTAGTCCTCCGCGCTGCGTAAGGTGGTGACGATGGATGTTCCAACTGCGGCGGCGGCGCGTGGTCCTCTGGTGGAAGTCTCGCAAGGCCCGGGATGGAGCGACAGATGATCCCTTTGTTGGTACCCCATCAATGCGTGCGTCCATTGAAGATCGCCCATCATATTAGATAGCGCTGGATGTCACCATCATGGAGGCAAAAGAATGAGATTAAAATACGAAAATGTGATAAAGGATCTGGGAGCCCCAATTGATCAAATCTCGAAGCTGGAAGTGCCTGGGGAAGACATAAATCACACGCAAGAAGTTTGAAGCATTGTTCGATGGTCGGCCCGAGGATGCTGCACAGCTTAACACCCCCCTGCCAATTGCTTACTGAAGGTCCACCTATGTTGAAAGCTGACAGGACATAACTGCTCGTCATCCTCAAACTCACGCCCTTCGTCACGCATCGGACTCATGGGAAACGTACATGGCGAGCAGCACGACATAAATAATTGAAGATACAGGTATGAGATCTTGGCGAAGACGCAGATGCTCGCGCAGACTCTGTTTTGCGAGATGGACTAGGGCATGTATGAGAACATGTGCACAATGAGGGGCGAACACAGTCCTTAGGATGGTCTTTTCGACGAGGGATTGGAAGGCGTTGAGAGAAGGTGCTCCTTAAGATTGAGCCAGTTGCGACGTGCTTGAATGACTTTTATGCGACTCCAAGCTTGTAATTTGTCATGTGTCGCTACCTATACTTTCAGGAGCTAATTAATGGGGCGGCCTTGTCTGGCAAGACTGTCATTTACTGTGTTCTGTTTAAAGATAATGTTAGAAATCGAAATACTTCCGCCTAATGCCATCAATCTTAAGCTCATGTGGCATCGGGTCGAGGAACATGTCTATCTCTCCCTCCGAGAATGCATTGTTGACGACATTTCGCGCACAAGAATACTCCCAGTACCGAGGAAACCACCCCGATGTTTCCCAGTCAATTATACCGACCACTTCATCCCCGTTCACCAAAATGTTTAGACTGCTCAGATCGCCGTGCGTGAAGACTGGCGGCCCAAAATGCTGCCGATAGAACGACAATAGCTCGGGTAGGTCTGGAGGCAGGCTCTCGAACTCGGCGTCGGGATCCGCGTTGTTAACGAGCGCGCGATGAAAGTCGCGAGCCGTCGCGAATGGGCCAGAATAGCTTTGAGGGCAGGCCACAATCGCAGAAGGGGCCGCCATTTACACTAGCAACTCCTGTCCCTGCGGGAGGGGTTAGAGAGCGGAGCTCATTGAGCATCCGCTGAAGTTGGTCGAGAATCCGCTTCCTCGAATCGGCTGAACGGTTGTGCCACCCATGCCATGCCATCTGACCCTTGATTCGACTCATGACGATATACGTATTGCCTTTGTGTATGAACGCACAATGAACCTTGGGCACGGGGATAGACGTATGTTTGGCGACAAATTGCATGGCTTCAGCTTCGGCCAAATGCTCAAACGGCTTCACCTTGACGCACATGCCGAACATAGACAAGAGGCCAGGCGAGGGCTTCCACACTCTTCGGAGATACTTGTGGTTTCTGGACTTGACAAAAAGTATTGTCAGCCATCGAGCTGCGAGCCCGGCATTTATGGAATCAGTACGGGTTCCCATGCCGACGGGGTGGAACGGTCTCAACGAAGCCCGCCGTCCCGTGCCGGGCGCCGGAATTGACAGATGAATTGATGCGAAGAACCCTTGTGTCGGAGTTGCGTTTAGCAGGTGCTACATGTGCTCTCATGTAACCTAATATCGATTGTCATCGTGCTGTGTCCGGCACAAGAGTTGCTGGATGTGCAGAAAGATCTTGTCACGTTGATCAGGGATGTGACATTTGTCCGATTGGGAGATTGACGTGTCGCACAAAGCTCAGAGCCACTCAAACCTCGGCAGAACTCATATCCGAAAGCTGAATCAAGCTCTAATACTGCAAGCCCAAGCATCTCCGAAATGGCAAAAGAAGGTCCCCTGCTCACTTCATCTATTTCGAAACTGCTCTGTTTGTTGCTGTTACATCGGCTGGGAGTGCTGAGTTTCACAAGCAGTGCTGCGGTTCTGTAGCACAACGCTGTGGATAAAGAGACTTGCGTGCATCCAAAGATATGTAATTTGTAAATGAAATCTGCGGATTTCCAGCCTTGAGATTTGAACCGTAACGCTACTTATTTTTTTCCGAGACTAACACGTGCCATCTTCGAAGCTAACGAAGGCTGGCGGAGATTGGCGATACGTTGCCTGATCATATACAGTGCCATGGTGGGGGATCTGCGAACTGAGGCAAGAGTTTAGGCCAGTTGACTCACCACTACCTGTAGGATGACATTCACGAAGGGGTGAGCAGTGGGCAAATATGTGCCCAGCCTGAGGCAGCACCAGTTCGTGATCACAAGTGGCTAGACTTATGTAGGCCAAGGTCTCTCTGGGATTTCTTCATACAGTCCGTCGGCCGTAAAATCTCGCATTCAAAGCCGCGACATCCAACCGCCGGTCGAGCTCTCTGAAGCTGAAAAGCTCTTCCGGGTAGGCACCTCCCCTTCCGCACTTCTCCAAATAAGTCAGCTTCCACAGGGCGCGCACCCTGGCCATATTAGCCATTAGGTCGCTGTCGAGAACATGGCTGTGATTCCTGTAGATGTCGGCCAGGTCCTGGCCAATGTACCTGAGCTTCTCAACGGAGGCACCACCGGGATACATCGTTGCCTCGTGTTGGGCCAGCTTAGCAGCTAATAAAGCGACTGTATAGGTTGACGCCATGGTTTCTCCTTGCAGGGCCTACTGGGGACAGTGCGATTTATAAAGCGTTATCATTCGTAATCGACAACAGCTCAGGTTCAGTCACCGCCTTCGCGGCTGCTCAATGCATGTGTTTGGCCGTCAACAGTCGGAACCATGTCGTGCTTGCATAGTCTCGGAGAAGCGTTTCCCTGCTACAAAGCTCGATCGCATAAATAGTGAAGTTGAGATGCACAGGTTCTTAGCCACTGATTGACTGCTGAGTCGTGATCATCATCACGGAGCTCAAGTTGCGTCATGCTCCATCTGTGACTACTTGGCGTATTGATGCATAATACATGTATTGTGATACTACGGCATATTTTGTGACCGGTCAAGATGATGCGATTAAATGTCACGAATACTTAACGAAAACCTTTCTGTGTTGCTATGATCGCGGTAAGAAGAGAGGCGATCGTTTGTAGCCAGGAGAACAGCTGTATTTAAACGACAAACTCACACTCATACTTCGCCGCTTCTTGATCGCCGAAAGTGCCGACCTACGATGAATAGCAAGCTGCCTGAACTACTACCCTGTAAATGTGATTAGCATATGAGGTGCTTTTGCCACAAAGTTGTATAAGAGATACACCGCCAAATCCATGTTCGTAACCACTTGCTTGCTTCACAGAAGGAATGGCACGCGTGACGATGCTTCAGATATGTGTCGTGATTACGTTTATGTTCTATTATACATAAATGGTTCATTTCTAGCCGTCGGAGAAATCTCTATCCGCACTCTTCATAGACGTCCCGGCGCTTTCTCCGCCGGTTGGGTATCGGACGTCACGGTTCTTCTCCACCTCGACCACCACGCTCGTCACCATGTCCATCTGAATGGCGGGGCCTCGCAGCGATTCCTGACTGATATTACGCGTGCCCGCCGCGTTGGGCCAATCATCCTTGGATCCTCCTCCCAAACGCTTCCAAGACCACCAACCCCCGGCAGTCTCGTCCCCTCGCTTCGATGGTCTATCGTCGCCGCCCTGGATCCAGACCATGTTTCCGTACTGCCTCGTGGACGGCGTCTGCAGGAAGGCAAAGGTCTTCAGGCCGGTATCATCGGCGGCAATATCCGAGGCGGAGCCGAAGATGATGACATTGCGCGTGGTGCCGAACAAGAGGCAGTCGAAGAATCCGTTGAAGGCGATCATGGCGCCGGCGAAGCAAAAGTAGCCGAGCGGCACGTGGCGGCCTGACATGGTGGCAATGCGCCCCAGCGCAAGCGGCAGAGTGCAGGCCACATAGATGACAGGGTAGATGAAAAAGGCCGGCTTATGATGGAGGGGTGTGCCGGCATCTGTGCCGGCTGCGGCCTTGGCTCTGGACTGCTGCTGGCGGAGCGAGACGAAGATGAGGGTATAGAGCGCCGAAGTCATGCCCAGAGCTATGAAGATGAACAAGTAGTGGGTGGCAAGACGCAGGTTCTCGTAATCGTTGTTGATCCAACACTGCAGCATCCCGTTAGCATGCATTGGGCTGTCATTCCACACCCCATGATGACTTACCCAGGCACCTGCGCGGACAAACCAGCCACCCTGTTGGTAGCCGTTCTTGGTCGCGGCAATAGGCAGCGTCGAGATGAGGTAGACAAAGACCCAGTTGGCCACGATGACGAGGTTCAGCAGGCGCTGGCACGGACGGCGGCGGCGGACGACGGAAAGGTAGGTGTGGACGGCGATGGTGGTGATGAAGATGCTCGACGACAAGTCGCCTGTCGACACGAAGAAGCCCTGGGCGAAGCAAGTCGACGTACCGACCATGACGCCGTCGTGCCGCAGCCAGCTGGCATTGAGCAGAAAGGCCAGGCTCTGGTGCATGTCGGCAATGAGTAGGTTGTATATGAGGAGGAGGAACTGGTTGGGAGGCGGACGGCCGCCGTCGGGACGAGAGGGCACGTCAGGCTGGATAGGGGGTTGAGGCTTCACGGTGTCGTCGTCCATGGGAGCGGATGCCTGCGAGGCCTGGCGGGCCAGCTCGCGCTCGTTGAAGATGCCATCGATGCCGAGGGTGAAGTCGGTCGTCTGCTGCGAGGCCTGTCGAGTCCGCGGCTGTATCTGCTCGGAGGGGCGGCGGGAGTGCGCGGGGCGGACGACGAAGCGCCAGACGACCAGCTTGTAAGTCAGGTAGAGGAACAGCACCGACGAGCAGACGAAGGAGACGAGGGAGAGGACGGTGATGGCGACGAGGCCGCTGCGAAGGTTGGGAGGCAGCGGGGCGATGGTCTGGCTGTCGGCAGCCAGGGTCGGGGCCGCCATGATGGGGCTCGGCTCGAGGCAGGCTGTGGCTGGAACTTATCGAAGAGGCTTGCCGCTGGTACGGGGTCGTGGGATGGACATTTCAACAATGTCAACAGTCCAACGCCGGCAGAGCGAGAAGGGCGGCGCGACGGCGCGAGTTGCGGAGGAGGATGGCGAGAGGAAGATATAGGTGAGCAAGAGAGGAGAGGAGAACAGGGACGAGGGCCAGGAAAGGGAAGAAGAGGGACGGGAAAAAGAAGCACAAGAGGAAAGCGTGAAAGAAGCGCCAAGGCCCATGAATCGCCCCAAATCTGCAGGCGAACTGATGTGGATTAGAGGATTCCAGATGGTCGCATGGGATCTGCGAGCCCCTGTTTCGAGCAACGGGCCAACCGCGGGCGAGGACCGGCGCCGGGGGGGTGGGAAGGGCTGGGTGGGGAGGCCCGGGACGAGCCTCATGGGGAAGGCCGTCCGTAAGCCTCGAACGCCAGCCGAACGCCGCCATCTGGTCCGGACGCCTCGAACGCAGAGCGAGGCCAGAACTTTGCCCAACGTGGCGGGGCCCGCCTGAGTCGTGGCGTGCGCCCACGCAGGGGACAACCCGGCATCGTCAGCGGGCTTCCACGTTTCGATTGGGTCCTCGCCCACGCGGCGGCGCGTCCGTGCGCCGACGATTGTCGTGAGCATAAGTATCATCTCACCTCAGTTGCTCCACCAATTGGTGCGATGGATGGATGGCTGCTGATCGCCGTGTCGGTGCTTGCGTGCGTGTTAGTCGGCTCGACGGCACGACGCTCGCCGGGCCCGCGGTGGAGCCGCTCGACGCTCCGCTCCGCCTCCTCCGGGCCTGTAACTCGTGCCTCGTAAATAGCTTTCCTGCGCACGGGGCGCTTGTTCGCGGCGCCGGCGTCGGTCAAGTACCGTGATTGAGAGGGGGTCACGGCACGCAACGTGACAATTGGCCGACGCTTATCTCCGGCTAGAATCATGGAGGAGTTGGTTAGTTGGTTGCCATGTCCTTGTTTCTACGAGACGGACGCGACTATCACAGTGTACGGGTAATAGGCAATTACACGCAGTTGTCGGTCCTTTTCACGTCGACGCGGTCCACCAGCTAGTTGGATGTCTCACGCCAACCGTGCTCGCTTGCCACTAACACGACTATTCGCCGGCCCCGTTTCGCGGCACTCAACCTCGGCATGATTAGCCTCTGGCCGACTGGACTACTCGCTGAACTGCGGCGGCATTCTTGCCGCCCTCGTCGTTGCACCCGCTGCTTGTTCTGCCATTGCGATCTTCCATTGCTCCACCAGTTTCTCGTACATACTTGAGCTGCCCCTCCAGATCGCGCATGGATGGCCTCTCTCACGCGCGCTCGAACCCCCCGGCATCTTCCGCAGTGCTTCCAGAGCCTTGCCTCTTCCGCCCTCAGGCGCGTAGTGGGCTGCCGAGTTTCCCGACGTCTGGGTGTCTAGCGTGGCGAGCGTGACGTTCTTCTCGTACTGAGCTCGTACCTCGAAATTGAAGATCCAGTGCCCGTACAAGACCGTTCCGAAGCACTCTTGCTAACTCGGAGCATTTGTCCGGGTTCTTTCACAAAGCACAAGCCGTGATATGCTGGTTATGACGGGGAGGTTGTTCAAAAAGTCGTGTCATTAATCTAATTAATCAATCAAAGACGGCGCGAGCTCCTGGACGTGAGAAGCCGGCAGCTGAGCGGTTGAGTAAGGATTCTAACCACACGAATAAACGAATCTCGGTAGCACAACTCAGTACAATTGTTTACTCACCTTGTTGCCGTTGAAGCTCGTTGCATTTGCCAAGTAGCCATTCGTGCCTCAAGGCACTCCATAAGCACGTTTGGTTTAACTTTCTTTGAGGATTGCATCAACGGGATCAAAAGACGACGCATGGTATCATTTTGTCGAAACGAGGTGTCTCCCCCACTATTTCAACTTCTACAGTCTCCTCCTCCACCACGCCAGTTTGCCCGTGCTATCGAAGCCTGTTCAGTGATTCGAAATTTGAATAGAGAGTCAGACAAGAATGATAAATTCAACCTAAGTAACCGTGACCGGCCATCAAGGGACGTTTGGTGTGCCTCAAATGTGTCAATCACGGTAACTGTGCATCATTAGACTAAAGCTCTCCGTTCCATTTAATACATGCACCTAGAACAGTTATGGACGATTATGAGAGCCCGTACACTCGATTACTGAATCATGTACAGTTCATTCTAAAACTGTGATCTGAAGGATGGATACCGATAAGGTACTGAGGGTCAAAGCGAGTGTCCAGTGAGGCTACATGTATACAATGCTCACAGCACAATTAGGGAGACCCGCTTTGGTAGCGTGCATTAGCGTACCATGAAGCATTTCATGATGGAGCTCTTAACCAAGTCGAGTCGTTCGGCCTGCCCCTTTGCCAGATTACCTAGCATGGATTCGTACGTGACCGTGGCGCCTCAAGAAACATTCTCCAAGCCATGATGCCATCAATGGCGAGAGCTTGAGCAACGCGAATTTCTGATACTTAAATTACATTATTTACTGCTGCGCTGCATGGTGTATATGTGCTCATCAAACCTCCCAGTGCATCGGCCAATGATGCTTCCCGCTTGGCTCCTCCCTTCCACAATCAACGCCAAGAAATCAAGAGGCCTCTATGTTCCCGATATGTCCGAATTATGCGCCTCCATCTCGCCACGCATGCGTGTGTTCATCTCAGGGACGCCGTATCGCTTCCTCAGCTCCTCCACCAGCGGCCCGAATTGGTAGTCGCTCTCCATGTTGTCGTGGTCGCAGCAGGGCGAGTGTTTAAGGGGTAGCAACCACTCCGCTATGTTGTTGCCCATGACTGACTTCCAGTTCCCCCAGTAGCCCAGATCCCAGGGGTTCTCGTGAGGCTGGGTGCGCAGGATCGCAAACCTGCGCGATGCTTGCTGATCTCTTGCCGACGAGTGGCCAGCGCTTCCGTTGAGCTGCGGCTGTCCCATGTCCGTGGCTCCCGGCACTTGATGTTGCTGGAGCGGGTAGACGATGGTAGGGTACTTGTCCGACGGCGGGCTGTCGAGCGGGATGCGAACCGCAAGAAAGAAGGTCTGGCTCTTCCTCAGGACATCGATATTTGTGATATTTGTGAAGACGAATCGAGACGACATTAAGGTCATGCCAAAAGTGAAGAATCCGAAGACACCTGCCAGGGCGATGACTGCGATGACCCAGCCGTCGATGCTGCGCCCCTGCTCAGTTTGCATCTTGAGCGCGTACGCAGCCGTTGCGATACAGATGGAGCAGAGACACGCGGTGTAGAAGGTAAACTGGCAGAAAAAGTTGAAGGCTAGATGTATCCACGTCAGCATCGCCATCGCGCGTGATGATAGGCGCTAAACGCACATGTCTCAGAGACCATGCCACCCACCCAGGGGCACAGGTGGTCCATCTTGCGCACGCAGCGTTCCAGCTCGCTCGAGTGGTGGGCTCGGTCTGGCTTCCACTGCCTGCATTCGGAACACCATTTCGGCCGACCGTCGGCTTCGCAGACAAATATGTCTTTGCTATAAAAGGCTTCGAGGCCGGGGCTGTCGAGATTGGGGTCGGGCGGCACCCAGGGGTTTGCCTCCAGGTCTCTCCCACGTCCACTTCGGCTCGTCCTCTTCTTGTTCTGGTGATGCTGCTGCTGTTTTTCCTCCGCTTCGGGTTCGTGTAGAAGAGGCACGAGACCAGGGTCGAGCTGCGTGCCGAGCAAGGTTCGCGCATAGGTCCAGATCGTCAGAAGGAAGAAGAGAAAGTACAGGACTAGCAGGGCTGCCACGATCCCCGTCTTGCCCTCTTCTCGGTACAAGTATTGGACTGCGCACGCGAGATAGTTAGCAAATGTGCTCTGAGTCTCGGAGTGGACAGGACGATTGCTGGCTTGGGTCGACGCGGGCGCGTACCAAGGATGCGGTAGACTACCGCATAGGTTGCGATGCCGAAGACGCCGAAGATGACGATGGGTATGATCCGCACCGTCCAGCGGGTGACAGCACGGTTGCTGTCGCTCTGGCGCACCATAGCGGCATCGTGGCCGCCGCGTCGGTGGCAACTTTGGCGGACGTTGGACCGGTGAAGCAACGCGTCGATCGGCACTTGGAGGAGGGAGGTGAAATGAGAGGGATGATGCAAGTCTTGGAAACTTGGCAGCGCGGTGGATCGCCGGACAGTGCATGCGACGGTAGACACTGTGTCGCGCTGCCGCGGGCCGGCTGGTCTCTCGGGCGTTCCTGGGGTCATGGCTCACAGCAAACCCCGGGGTGCACCATTGTCGACAAGCACATCCACGCACGCTCATCCTCTGCTTCTTTACCTATTCCACGATGTATGCAGCAAGGGAGACATGCTGCCAACGCGTAATCACCCGCGCAAGGACGGTGCCATGTGCTTCTCGGCGTACGTGGACGGCCCTGCATGTCGCAGATGACTCTCCCTGTATGCTTCCAAGCACACCGGGTTATCTTACCTGTTCTGACACTGCAGCCCCTGGCGCCCTGGTCGCAGTTGACAGCACATTCATAGGCTCAGAAGGGAAGGCCTTGCCATGGAGCGGCCAAGCCGCTGTCGTCTCTCAGCGAACACTCACCGATTCGGCGGCCAACTGAAAGCATTGGACCGGCTCGTTTCTAGCCAGCGACGTGCCTAGAGCACCGAGTCCAAGGTGACCGACACGCAGGGCATCGACAGACTCGTCGGTGCTCGCCGACGGCTTAGAGCCGGGCAACGTCTCCGGCGCCGGGATTCGCCTTCGCCGCACCCGGCCAGTCTTATCAGAAGCCTCCGATGTGATTCACGTGCCAGGCATCACTTGCGCATGTTTGCAATCTGCCCTCGCCCGTAAGGCAAACGGTTCGGTGCTGCCCGACGGCGGCTGGTTCACGAGGCTGCAAACGTGGCTCAGCCCCCCTGCATCGACGACGCCCCGACGAAACAGCTGGGCTGGCGACCCCCGGCAAGCCCGTACTCGGCCGAACGCCCCACGCGCGGCGCCTGGCAGGCCTTCGGCAGGTTTGAGCCTCAATGTCGGGGCGCCATCCGGACGCTTCTTCGCATCCTGCGGCTGCACGTGCTGGAACCGGTGTTCCTGTCGCGGCGAATCGCCGCCTTACTTCCCAGTCACCTGCGGAGGCAGCCGTGGAGCCGATGTCGCTGGAGCTTTGGGATGTGTTGGCCTGGGGCGAAGCAGCAGCTTGACCGACGCGGATGAGGCCCTAACGACGCTTGATGACGCCGGGCAGAGCGAAGCTCCTTCCGACTCTGACGTCGACCCATCACGCGCCTCGTTTGCGATAAGCTGGGCGAGGCGGTTGTTGCTTCGCCCAAGATGAATTGAGTAGTTGCGAAGCGCAAACAGTTGCAATTCAAGGGCCAGGTGACCGAGGCGAGCATGGATCTACGCTTGAAGTCAGAGTTGTACTGCCTCTCTGTGGTCCCTCCACACCGAACGCGCTTGCAACTGTTCTGCGCCCCGGAATTGGTTGGACTTGAGCTGTTTCAAGGCCCATTCTCGGCTCTGACCGGTGCCTGAGTGGTTTTGGCTGAGTCCTCGGTCGTGTCGTCTCGCCCGCCTTGCCGTTGCGGGATCAACTTGAAGCTGGCCGACGAACGGAGGAAATGTCTGCTTTTCGTAAATAATAAAAAGGGTTCATTTCTCGACCTTATTCTGAAAGGAACCATCTCTAACAGCATTCCAATCTCCCTCTGAATACTTGAACAGCCATCTCAAAGACTCTCAACCCGGAGCTCTTGCACCCCCTCAACGACCGTAACAAACACTCATCATGCCGTCCTCCAGGAGAGTCTCCCAACCCGTCAGGCAGGTTGTCTACATGTGGACATGCCACAACTGCGGTGGAGGAACGTTCCTCTGTGCCACGACGCCGTCGTGCCTGTTTTGCTCGCACATCCGCTGCCAATACTGCTCTGTCGCTGCAGATGTTGTCTGACCCGATCGGAACTTTGGCACGTGGTACGTGGGAAAACTTTTTCTGATGAACGATTCATTTTTTGTCTAATTATTTCTCGGAAGAGGCGCGCTGCTCAATAATTGGCCTGTCAATGGCTGGTGTCTTTAAGCTGCCGGTCGCCTGCCACATGGGGTAGGAGACAGTCTACTTACTTCCTCCATGTCTTGACAACACGCCAAATTGATCACAAAGACCGGATTTTACCTTCTTCGATACTGTTTTATTTACGGAAATGGATGGCGTGGAACGGAGTCTCAACTGGAAGCGGATGTTTGCTATTTATGTGAACATCAAGGATGGGAGGCGTACATGTAGGGGCAACGGTAGACGGCAGGCTCAGAGCCGAACAGAAGGAAGGTTAGGGGTGCTGGCAATACTTGACGGCTGGTCCGTCGTTTTCATTCACATTAAGCTACATTCAGTTTTGTCCAATCGTGCTTAGCAATATACTTGATGTTACGATCACGCCGCGCACGCGGTAGCAACTGGCCGTCTGGTCACGACCGCTTCCAAGTGCCAAGGACTGGATCAATGCACTTACTTGGCCACATGGATCGAGTAAGGGTGTAAGCTAATACGTATATGTTGTATACTTAGGCTAAACTATCAGAGCTATGCGAGCCTTCTCGGGCCTAAAGAGAACGCAATCGCGTAGGGTATGGGGCATACGTGGGGGCACATAGCTTCAAGCAGCATGCCGCCAAGGCTATTGCGACAACGCCTCTACAGAAACTATCGCAGACCTATGCACATAATACTTCTTACCAAAAGCAGAGTTGAGTTTATAGACAGCCTCGGTATGGATTCGATTAACCCATATTTGACTTTAAGGGCAACAAGTCTCGGGCTGTACGGCCTGCGTGTTAGATAGCAGAGCCATGTTGGCTTGGCCATACGGGGCACAGCAGAAGCCCCGGAGACGGCATCTTGGTGTTATGGATGGAGTCTAAAAGTATAACATTCACATGGCCAGCACGGAATGTGTTCCGTCTGAAAAAGTGCTGGAGTTGATGGAACTGTTGAAGCACCCTGAAGGCACTTAGAGTGACGGGCAGTGATGCCATTCACGGTTAACAGGCAGAATTAAGCCTGATATGCGGTCGGGGACCGTACCTTAGCTTAGAAAACGGGGGTTGCGTGAGATCCTCTCGGCGGTTACGGGTGAATGGACAAGCGTACTGCTATATAAATATGAGGATCATTATTGACAAGCCTGCGCGTCATTACCCTAAACAAATCCCAATATAGGAAATGTCTACAACCAAGCTTGGACTTGAATTTTCTCCCATTATTAAACAAAACTTGCTCCAGAATACATTAGCCTTGCAATACATTGTGCGATACATAATGTATACATAGGTATTTAAAGGAAATATTGGGAAGCGGAACTGATCTTCCACAACCCACCTCAGCCTCGGAGAGCAGAGAATAGTGCTTCAACCTTTTCGAAACCATTCTCTGGAAAGCTCGAAATAAGCGTTATCAAGGCACACAGTTTCTCTATAACAAAGTCGGCGTGTGTTTGGCTCAAGACATCACTGGAGGTGTCCATCGTCATCTGCAATTCGCCGTTGCCCAGCGGCTTCGACTCGACCATAATGGTGTCCGGGGGGTGAGGCCAGTGGTATGAGACGCTGATCTCGGCCTCCGCCTCTCCAAAGGGGAAAGGAAGGTCTGGGTCGAGATTTTGATGAAGGAGGGCGCTCTGGTGGACCGTTCCCGCTGGCCAGGAAGTGGAGCGCTCGACAATGTCGCGAAAGTCCAACAGTTCAAAGTCCAAGCTCTCCTGATGCTGACGTTGGAGGAATTGCAGCAGCTCTAGAACGGTCCATGCAGGATCCAACTTTGCGCGAACAGGGATGAAATTGACGCACATACCAACCACGTCCTGCGTTGCCGCCGAGCTGCTGTTGCGGCCGTTTGCCAGCTGGGTAAAGACAACGTCGTCTTGCCCAGTCAGGTGAGCCAAAAGAATTGACCATGCAGCCTTCACAAGTGTGGCTGTTGTTATGTTGTGCGGGTTGATATCTGCGAGATGTATCGTCTTGGACGAAGTAATAAACTCGGAGTCTTCGCGTCTCATGGGCTGATTCATGTCTCCAAACAAGGCATTGTTGATCCTCGAAATGCAGGATCCATCAAGAATGTTTCGCCAGAAGTCGAAAGCACGCTCTGTCTGGCTTTGAGCCCACAACGTGACATGATCAGAGTATTTTGAAGCTGGAGGCAGGCTGGCTCCTTCATATAAAAGAGTAAGATCGCGCCACAAGACCGCAAGGCAGTACCCATCAAATTGCGCATGACTCAGAGGTATCACCAAACACTGCTTTCCTTTGGAATTCTCCGCAAACATAAACTTCACGACAGGCGTGTTGAGAGTTGGAGTAGTCACGTTTTGCTCGAGGCGATATTCGTCAACGAAATCCGTAATGTCCAAGGTGGTTTTGCGGAAGTGGATGCGTGTGTCGATCTGGTCCAAAAGAATTTGAAGAGCTTGACCCTCTCGTATGACAAAAACTGTTCTTAGAATACCATGTCTCTGGATGAGTGCAGAGCAAGCCACCTGCAGTCGGTCACGATCAACTGGGCCCGTGATATTGACGGTCCAGTATTCCGGGGTTTGGAACAAGTAGCGTCCGGCAGCTTGAGTGACAGGGAGAATATCAAGAATGTTGGTCTCCGAGAAAGGAAACGAGTCTGACCTGGCTAGATCCTTGATTAGACCATCTTTGTTCGGTACATATGAGTCAAGCGTCCGACAAGGTTTGGTTTGGTCTGCTTCGTCATTTGCACGAGCTTCAGCAGTCAGCAGAGCCAGCTCCGAGAGCTGCGGAGTCTGGAAAACGTCAGTCACCCGAAAAGCGAACCCGGATAGTCGAGCTCTCTCAACCAGCCGGATGGCAATAATCGAGTCTCCACCGAGTCGGAAGAAGTTGTCGTCCATCCCAATGTCACTGAGTTCGAGATGAAGAACCTCTGCAACTACTTCCTGTAGAGCTTGCTCTGAAGGTGTGGCTGGAGAGCGCCGAGCAGAATTCCGAGGCTGGTACGATTCGATTTCCTGCCTGGAGAGTGCTGCAGCGTGCTCACGAAGGACTCGGCGATCGACTTTGCCGTTTGCTGTCAACGGCATTTGATTCACAGGGATAAAGACGTTGGGGACCATGTAGATGGGGAGCCGACTTTGCAGGTATGTCGTGATTCTCTGGACTTCATCGCGATGTTGGCCGTCCGAGGCCTTGAACATTTCGTGACGGCCACTCGGACCGTTGGTTGCGGCTTTCTGGTGTACTTTCTGCGTAGACGTGAAAACAACCAGAAGCTGTGCAGAGTTCCTATTTGCCGGGCATACAACCTCGGCAACTACATCCTGAATGAAGGTACTGGATTGCTGCACTTGCTGTTCAATCTCTCCCAGCTCGACTCGCTGTCCGCGGATCTTGACTTGCGTATCTTTCCGGCCAACATAACGCAGTGAGCCATCGGTGTGGTATTGCACGAGATCGCCAGTCTTGTAAACTCGCGATCCTGGACGTAGTTCTTCAAGCCACGGTGGCGGGGTTGAGATGAATGCCGCTGCAGTCTTTTCCGGGTCGTTGAGGTATCCTCTTGCCAGCGTAGGCCCCTCTAGGACGAGCTCACCAACCACTCCTATGGGGACGAGCACGTTGTGGTCATCTTTGTCAACAACCCAGGATTTAGCTCCGAGAGCAAAGCCAATATTAGACGGATCAGAATCGGTGTCGACATCTGTCAGCGTGCAAGACATGGAACACTCAGCTGGCCCATAGCCGTTGACCAGCCGTACCTTGCTGGCCCAGGTCTTGACATCGTGACGGGTCACTGGTTCCCCGCCAAAAAGGAGAGTATCAACAGTTGGGACCTGTTCCGGACGCAGAGTTCGCGCAACCGACGGTGTCAAATCAAGCCGATTCACACGTAGCTCTTTAATCACGCCGGGGAGGTCGTTACTCAAGCTGTCTTTCGATGCAACGCAGATGCATCCTCCTGCAAGAAACGTCCAAATATAATCGGAAATGCACACATCAAACATGTGAGAGGCAAACTGAAGCGCTCGAGTGTTCCTGTCAATGTAGAAACCCTGATGCTGAGCGTTGAAGCTGGTGTAAAATGCACAATGTTCTGTCACAATGCCCTTTGGTTGTCCGGTAGAGCCTGACGTGAAAATGACATAGAGTGCATTCCGGGGAGTGACAAGCTTGCTTAGCTCCGACGTAATATCGTTCTGATATCTCTCATAATACTCGTCGCCGACTGGTACGATGGTTGAAGCTAGTCGGGCTGCAACGCTTGTGCAGGCTTGTGAAGAGACAACAACGCGAGACCCGACGCCGTCGCAGATGGTCTGCAAGCGCTGGAACGGCACTGCTGGGTCAAGGAGCACTATAGCACCTCCAGCTCTCATGACACCCAACATTGCCACGGCGACCCAGCGTGTCTTCTCGGCCAAGATCGGGACACAGACTTCTGGGCCAACTCCAAGTGCTTGAAGGCGCGCAGCAAGACTTGACGAAAGGTGATTCAACTCCTGGTAGGTGAAATTGCCGTCCCATGCACACACAGCCTGCGTGTCGGGTGACTGGAGGCATTGCTGTACGATGGCGTCGTGTACGCAGGCGTTGACAGTCTCAGGGAGTATTGCGTTCCACTGCATTATTTCTTGCCTCTCAGTTGCAGACAGGAGACTGAGCTGCGATATGCTCTGAGTACTGTTGTTTTGGATTTGTTGCAAAACATGGTCAAACTGGTCAAGCATTCTCTGCGCTTGACGCTGGTCAAGCACGTTCTGGTCGAAGTCAAGTGCCATCACCGCCGTGTCGTCATCGGAGATCTCGCAAGTTGCCTCCAATGCATATGTAGTGAATGATGCAACATCTATCTTGTCATCAGCTTCTGTCCACAAGTCTTCCCCACCGCGGGCCTTGGCAGGCTGGATCAACAGCAGGTTCTGGAATTGGCACGCGGCTTCGGCTTCTTGCCCCAATCGCCGAATGTTTTGCAAGCCGTACTGCTCAAATTGGGACATGGTAGCAGTCTGTTCTTGCAGCCGTTGGAGCTGACTGTCAATGGAATCGCTGCTGCTCAAACGCACACGCATCGGCACCGTCGTGAGCGTCGGACCCGTTACCGATTCGATGCCTTCCATGTTGGCATTTCGGCCCGAGAGAACTAATCCAAATACGACATCCTTCGAGCCGTTGTATTGAGACATGATTAGAGCCCATGCCATTTGGACGACCGTAGCTGTTGTAACTCCTGGACAAGGCATCAATTTGACCACCTGCTTGATTGTCGAGTTGGCATACGCCTTAAAATCGGCAGATGGTAATGACGGAAACGGCGTTGCGCTCGCACCCTCCAGTTGTGCGCACCAATACTCCCTCGCAAGATTCTCCTCAAACTTTGCAACGTAGTTAATAAAGCGGTTGAACGGCTTGGGGGAGATCGACTCGCCCGACATGTACGCTTGCTGTACTTGATCCAGTATCATCCTCAGCGACCAGCCATCGTACAAAGCATGATGCAGCACTAAAAGAAAGTCCTTGGCATCTGCAGAAGATGGCTCGCTTATGACGAGTTGCAGAAGTGGCTGGCCCAACTGGACTTGTCTTTTTGGCACAGATGATATTATATCATCGACTACCTTGGCATCGACCACGGTCCAAGGAACATCTGTACTTAGGACCACCTGATACAAGGAGGTATCTTGCACAATCCTCGTGCGTAAGATTGAATTAGCTTTCACAACTGAGTTCCATGATTTTTTGAATAGTGATATGTTGATGTTGGACCGTAGCTTGAATCTGAAGTGAGCGTGATAGGCTCCGGGACTCTGCATCGAACGAGATATGAGTCCCTCCTGCAGTGGCGTGCATGGGTACACATCTTCGATCTCGTGCCGCTCCACTGAGCACTGCTGCTCTGCTGTTCGTATGATTGACTCTTTGGAATCCTTTCTGAGCAGCGCGAAAGGAGGGACATCGGCCATGCCGCGACCATTGAACTCAGCTTCAGCGGCTACCGATGCCATGTCGGACAATCTCGGATGAGCAAATATGCCCGAAACAGTCAATAGCAGTCCCCTATGACGAGCTGCCGCAACAAGCCTCATGGCAAGGATTGAATCTCCGCCAAGGTGGAAGAAGTTGTCGTAGGTGCTTATCTTGGAAGGTGCGAGGGCCAAGAGCCCAGCCCATGTCTCTACCATCTTTACCTCCTTGTCTGTGAGTGGGAGTGGTCTCTGGACAGACACGCTTGAGAGATGATCCAGGTCCTCACCGCTGAGTGCGCTGGCCGCTTGGGATAACACACGGCGGTCAATCTTTCCGCTACTCGTCTTTGGGACGTGCCGCAACAGGATGAAGGCCCCAGGAACCATGTACTGCGGCAGTGAATCCATCAGCGCAGCCTTAGCTGCTCGGATGAGCCCGAGAAAATCTTCGTCTGAAGTGCAGAAAAGTGAAACGTTCTCAGAACCAGTGTCGCTATTGCCGTCCTCTGACCCAAGGTGCACGAATGCGAACAGGCGTGATCGGCTGGCAGTCGACTTAGGGGTAACCAACTCAACGACAACGGTGGCATTTGCTGGAAGTAATGGCTTCAAATGGCTTTCAACCTCACCAGGCTCCATTCTTTGTCCATTTAGCTTCAACTGTCGGTCCTTTCGACCAATGTACCGAATCTTGCCTTCGCTGGTGAATTGGGCGAGATCACCTGTTCGATACAAACGTCCCCTGTCGTGGCCACGGAATTGAGTTAGCCAGGGCGGACTGCCAATAAAGCTCTCATCCGTTCTCTCGGAGCCATCAGTATAGCCTCTCGCGAGAATTAGTCCCTCGACAAGCAGCTCCCCAATGGCTCCCCATGCCGACAGTTGGGTCGGATCCAAGGGATTTGCAATCCAACCAACACCACTGACAAAAGGGCCTATGGTTCCCGATATCCAGTGATCCGGGTTCATGGGCCCAGAAGCACATATAAACGTGCACTCGGCCGGCCCGTAACCATTGAGGACGGTCAGGTGTTTGTTTTTAGCCCATCTCTTGATGTCGGCTGGCTGCACCGCCTCGCCCCCGAGGACGAGAGTCCTCAGGGAGGGGCAGCTAAGTGGACTTAGCAAATGGCATGTAGATGGAACCATGAACGCCCAGTTTACGCCTTTCGCCTCCACGTAGCCACCTAGATCTGATGTCCTCTCGTTGTCAGAGGGAATACATAAACACCCGCCGGATGCGAGACTGCCCAGCATCTCCAAGAGGCTCGCGTCAAAGGCGTATGATGCGAAATGCAGAATTCTGGCCGATGATCCCAAATTGAGAGGTCCCTGGAGGTTCCTTAGGCCTGTAGCTATACTTCCATGCTCTAGCACAATTCCTTTTGGCTTTCCGGTGCTTCCAGAGGTGAACAATATGAATGCGGGATCGTCAAGACTTATGTTCGGCGGCGTCTGCGAGGGACTGGCAGGCGGAGTGTCCAGCAGCGCGGATGAGAGCACGATCACGTTGAGATCGGTAGATATGGCGCTTAAAATGCTTTCCGTCTTTGGAGATGCAACCACCGTCGTGGCACCAGTTTGCTCAAGGACTCCTCGCATGCGTCCCGCAGGATGCGAAGGGTCCATCAAAGCACAGGCAGAACCAGCTTTAAGCACCGAAAGAACCGCAACGATGGTCCACCGGGACTTCTCCATGCATATGGCCGTCACAGGTTGGCTCCCAACGCCAACCGCCGTGAAGTGTTGCGCGAGCCGAGAGCAGGCTTCATAGATTTGCCCATAAGTGAGAGACCCATCCCAGGAACTGATGGCTTCTTTTGTCGGCTGCAAATGGCACTGCTCGAAAATCAAATCATGCAGGAGCTGGTCCGCTTCTGGGGCAATGTTGGCATTGTATTGAGCGAAAAGAGACATATCGTGAGGTCCGACGACCTCGATATCTTGAATGGGCATGGTTGGATTTTTAATGATTTGCTGCATGACATGCTCCAGCTGGTGAGATAACGACGTAGCCTGTTCGGTTGTAAAGCACGACGTATCAAAATTGCTGATTAGCTCGATTGATTGCTTGTCGGCGGCCACTGTGCAAATGAGATCAAGCGGAGAGCTGGCAAATTGATCGTACACGTCATCATTTGACGTGACTTCTCTGAAGACTGTAGTCTGGGAGCTCTCATCGGTGGGTTGAATGACCAAGTGGCAATGAAAATCGCATGCAGCTGCCGCGTCGGGGTCGATGGCCCGAATGTTTTGCAGTCCAATTTGCTCATGCGGGACCATCCACAGCAGATGACTCCGTATATCCATCAAGCTTTCTTTTACGGACTGTGCGGGAGGCAGCCGGACTCGAAACGGAACTGTTGTAATTGTCGGGCCAACCAGATGCTCTACTCCTTGTACCGCGGCATCTCTGCCTGCTAGTGTAAGTCCATAGACAACATCGTCTGATGCCATGCAGTGAGCAAAGACAGTTGCAAATGCCAGATGTATGACGGTCGGCAAGGTGAACTCGCAGTGTGACGCATTCGGGATAGAGATCCTGCGAGATACTGATTCCCTCTGCTGCGAAGCTGTCCGAGTGGGGAGATCCGGGAACATGGCGGCGTTCATACTTTTAAGGTCACTCTTCCAAAACGCTTGAGTGGCGTCCATATCCAGCGAATTGATGTATGCAGCAAATATGTTGAAAGGTCTCATCTGCAGGCTGTGCCCCTTGTAAGCCGCCTCGGCTTGCTCCAGGATGCTAGGTAGAGAAGAGCCGTCGTATAAGGCATGGTGAAGCCACAGGTGCAGCTGACATACGCCTTCATCACGAGACACGCTGATGCTTTTAAGAGGTTGTCCGTGCGATATGTTCAATTCATCGTCGTTCGAAGACCAATGCAGCGGCTCTCGAATGACAACTTGAAGGGAGACACCATTACCGGACTCTGCTGGGACGAAGCGCGTGCGAAGAATAGGGTTCGCATCGCACACAGCTTGCCATGCAGAGTGCAATCGTGCAATGTCCACATTAGGTGGCAAGTCAAAACGTAGTTTGGCGACGTAATCCCCTTGTCGCTTCATACTCAGCGCCAGCAATGCTTCTTGCATGGGCGTGCAGGGGTAAATATCCTCGATATCGCCCTCATCAACTCCGCATTGACTAGCTGCGGCGCGAATAGTCTCCTGGATAGTTTCGGCATCCAAGAGGCAAAATGGAGCGATGGTAGAAGGCTGGCAATCTCCGGAGTCTTTTCGAATGGCAAGAGCAAGATCAGCTAGGCGAGGTCTACTGAACAAGTCGCTGGTCGTGAGGGTAGCTCCAGCTTCTCGGACAAGACCAACAACCTTCATGGCTGTTATGGAATCTCCTCCTAGGTGGAAAAAATTGTCATCCATCCCAATCTCAGACGATGGCCGACGCAGAACCGCAGAGATTGCCTCATGCAGCATCACTTCTTCGGTTGTCGAGGGTGGACGTTTGATTGTTACTGAGGAGCTGAAGGCTCTCAGCTCCTTCCTCGATAGTAATGATACTCTCTCCCTGAGAAATCGTCGGTTCACCTTTCCTGCAGAAGTTACAGGCAGTTGTTTCAGAGGCAGAAAAAGTGCAGGAACCATGTAAGCTGGCACCCGTGATCGCAGAGCGGCTTCAGCGGATGCAACTTGGGCCCAAAGAGACGGGTCGACGTGTGCAATCAAATCGTTGTCGGATGCTTTCACGTGGGAGGAGAATAGAATAAACGCTGCAAGTACAGGCTCAGCTCCCGCGTCTCCCGGCCTCACGATCTCGGCGACGATTTCTCGCGCCCCTGGAAGACACTCGCGCAGATGTTGCTCAACCCCGCCAAGCTCGAGCCTCTGCCCTCTTAGCTTGACCTGGTTGTCTTTGCGGCCCTTGTATCGAAGAGATCCATCACCCTTGAGGCAGTATTGAGCCAGGTCCCCGGTCCGATAGAGACGCCCTCGCTTTCCGTGTCGAAGACGGCGCAGCCAATCGGGATATTCCACAAAGGATCTCGCGGTCTTCTCAGCATCCCTTAAATATCCCTGAGCGAGAATGGGCCCTTCGACAACGAGCTCTCCCACTGCACCAACCGGTCTGAGAATGGAAGGGTCCTCCGGGTCCACGATCCAAGAGACAGCGGCAGCAGTCCGACCAATATTGGAAGGATCAGAGTCTGGGAAAACCTTGAGCTGGATGGATGTATCGACGGAACATTCAGCAGGTCCATATGCATTGATCAGATGGACTTGGCCAGCCCACATGTCCACATCTACCTGCGTCATGGCCTCGCCTCCCATGGCCAATATACGGAGAGTGGTCAGCCGCGAAGGCACCAACGCTCTTGCCAGAGAAGGAGTCAGCGTAGCCCAGTTGACTTTGAAATCGTTCATCGCCTTTTCCAAATTGTTGCGACTGTCTGTCTCGCGTGGGATGCAGACGCAACCTCCATGCACCAGGGGGTATAGGATCTCTGCGATTGATGCATCAAAGGTAAAATTTGCGAGATGTAGACCTCGGGTATCTTTGTCGATTTGAAATTTTCCGCCATTAATAATGGCAGTGGTGACGAACGAACGGTGCTGAATGATCACTCCTTTGGGTCTCCCAGTTGATCCCGAAGTGAAGACGGCGTAGACAGGGCTGTCGGGCGAGACTGTCGGCTCATTGTATCGCACCGTCGCTATTTTCCAACTTTCGTCACCATCGAGCTTGACAATTTCCAAGCCTAGTGATGTCAGATTGACACTGTGTTGCTCTGTAGTGATCGCCACCTTTGTCTCTGTATCTTCACATATCTGTGCAAGCCGCAGAGTTGGCGTGGAGGGGTCGATCATGACGAATGCCGCGCCGGTCTTCATAACTGCCATCATGGCGACAACTGTCCAAAGAGACTTGCCCATGCATACCATAATGTACATGCCTGGGCCAACACCTAGGCTCTGCAAATGGGCGGCAAGCTTGGTGGCGTAGTCACCCATCTCCTTGTAAGCCAAGTTGCCATCCCAAGCTATGACGGCGTTCTTCTGAGGCTGGCCCAAGCAATGACGGTTGAGTATATCATGAACACAGCATTGGATGCCCTCAGGCAGTTGGTGGTTCCAAACTTGAATTGTCTGACGATCGAGGGCGTTCAGGACCTCCAAATCGCTGACAATCTTATCAGATCCTCCGGTGATCTGGCTCATATTGTGGATGAACTGGTTCAGAATTCTTCCCATGAAGCTTTCTGGAATAATGTCCACATCGTATGCGGCATCGAGGAGTACGGAGTTGTCATTGCCAAGCTGTACTTCCAGTGAGAGAATGTAGTTGTCAACAATCTCTTCCGAATGACTTCTCAAAATGTTATTGAATATCGTCGACGGCTCAGCGACCTGCGGAGGCTGAATGACCAAGAGATTTTGAAATCGACACGCCGTAGCAGGCCCAGCTCCAAGTGCTGAAATTCGCTGTAAGCCCAGGTGCTCAAAAGGCATAGTCTCGGCAGATTGCTCGTGAATTTTGCGCAATGCATCTCGAACTTTTATTGAGCGATCCAGCTGAACTCGTAACGGAACAGTCGCGATTGTAGGCCCCAGGATCTCGTCAGCACCGCTCACAGACACGCTGCGACCCGCCAGTGTGACACCGAAGACGACATCCTCGGAGTCAGAATATTGAGACAGAGTGAGAGCCCATGCCATTTTCACCACCGTAGACAACGTTACACCGAGCCCTTGTATCGAGAACGAGGGCGTCGATTGCCTCATCACACGGATGATAGAAGGTCGATAACTGGAATCTCCGGAAGGGCCGCTGGGGAACAGAGGCCCAACAAAGTCATCCAGTTGCGCTCGCCAAAACTCCTCCATGCTCTGTTCATCTTGTTTGAGAAGATGGTCGACAAAAATCTTGAATGGCCTTGACTGTGGTAGGCCGCCGTAGTATGCAGCCTCAACCTGCTGCAAGGTTTTTGGGAGTGACCAGCCATCGTACAAGGCGTGGTGGATCGTGAGAACAAGGAAGTTACCAGCACTACCTCGAACTGATTGAAGGCGAAGCAATGGATCTCCAAGCTGTATACCCTTTTGCGAGTCCAGGGAGCAGTCGCCAAGAGTCTCGCCACGCTCCCACGGCACTGGCCCGTTGACAACAACCTGCAACGACTCCCCAAGATGCTGAATGATCCGCGTGCGCAGAACAGGGTTGCTCCCAATGACTGCCTCCCAAGCACGCTCGAGTCTTTCGACATCAATGGCGCGCGGGAGATGGTAGACAGAGCGGGTTATGTACTTTACGGTAGGACTCGTGACGGAGAGAGCCATGAGCCCTTGCTGCATCGGAGTGCAAGGGTAGATGTCCTCAACTTGTTCAGCTTCCGACAAACCGCAGACCTTCCGAGCATGTTGCAAAATTTGTTCACCGGCTTGCTGGCTGCCCAGCAGGGAGAAAGCCGGAATCACGCGCTGGTCTTGGCTATAAGTCATCGCTAGAGCCAAGTCAGCCAGCACTGGCGTTTTAAAGACTCTGTCTCCGGGCAGATCAATGCCCATGTTCTCTCTCAATTCTCGCGTCAGCTCCATGGCTCGAATCGAGTCACCCCCTAGACCAAAAAAGTCGTCATCCGCCCCAACGTCTTCCACATGCAGTACTCGACTGATTGCTTGATGGAGCAGAATCTCCATCGGCGTTGTGGGAAGTCGCTTGCCTGTTGAACCTTTCGTGAAGGCCCCGAGCTCCTGTCGCGTAAACTGCGACGCGTACTTCCCCAGCTTTCGCCGGTCTGCTTTTCCGGTTGCCGTGGTGGGAATTTTTGTCACTCGTATCAGTACGGAGGGAACCAGGAACCGAGGAAGACGCTCGGTAAGCGCCTTGGTGGCATCCTGTGCTAGCGCCAAAGACTCTTCGCAAGGTGTCGCAAAGAGGTCACAACGCTGGCTACCGTTGGATTCCAACTCTGTGCCGCTTTCTGGAGGGAGAATGAAGCCGAGAAGGATTGGTTTCGCCCCGTCACCGGCTGGCGTTACCAGTTGAGCCGCGACTTGGCTCCCTCGTGGAAGCACTTCTCGCATGTGGTGCTCGACTTCGCTCAATTCCAGTCGTTGACCGTGCAGCTTCGTCTGGGCGTCTCTGCGGCCGAGGCATCGCATCTTTCCGTCATCCATATACTGTACAATATCTCCCGTGCGATACATCCGGCCGAAACGATCTCCTGGAAAGATGGAGCGCCATCTTGGACTAGCGACAAAGGAGGCTTGCGTCTTCTCTTCGTCGCCAACGTAACCTCTCCCCACAATTGGTCCCTCAATCAAGAGCTCTCCAGCTGCGCCGAAAGGGGCGAGCTTGTTTGAGTCTGATGGATCCGTGATCCAACAAAGAGCCCCTTGTGCCGATCCAATGATTCCGTCCTGCCTCTCGGCGCTGGTAAGGAGCTGGGCTGTAGTGTAAACGCAACATTCAGCTGGTCCATAGGCATTCATGAGACGAGTGTTGCTTGCCCAGGCTGCAATGTCAGACTGCAGCACCTGCTCACCCGCCAGGACAAGAGTTTTGACCGACGGGAAATCTGCGGGTCTTTGAAGCCGGGCAACTGTTGGTGTCAAGTTCATAACGTTGACTTGCATCTGCGACACAGCCAGAGACAGATTCGATTGTCGCGCGGCCTCAGAAAGAATGCACACGCATCCACCGAACATCAAGGGTGTCAAATGCTCGTGAACGCTCACATCAAAGGCGTATGAGGCAAACTGCAAAACTCGACTATCGGAGTTGTATCCAATGGCGTCGCCGCACGCCATTTGCCCAGTATAATAGGAATAGTGATTAAATATTATACCTTTGGGTGTTCCCGTTGATCCAGAGGTAAAAACCGCGAAAAGAGCGTTATGAGGTTGGACTGGGGGCAACGTGGCTGACGCCGTGTGAAGAGGCATGGATCCGAGGAGTTCAAGCTGCTCGCCGTCGACAGGGAGGACATCAAGCTTCAGAGCTGCAGCAGCTTTCAGCAGACTCCTTGACGACAGGATCAACACCGCGTCTAGCTGCCTGCAAGCCTCGCTCAAGCGAGATGCTGGGAAGTTGGGGTCCAGAAGGACAAAGGCACCCCCCGCTCGCATGACGGCAAGTAGTGCAATTACAGTCCATTTAGACTTCTCAAAGTAAATGCCGACAAATGTCTCTGGCCGCACTCCGCGGCATGCTAGATGCCAGGCAAGGTGCGAAGAAAGTCGGTCCATCTCCTGGTACGTGAAATCGCCATCCCAAGCGCATACTGCTGGTGCCATTGGTCGGGTTCTGCAATGCTCCAGAATACATTCATGGACACAAGCATTGATCACTTCAGGTACTTTCGAGTTTAGTTGTGCCAGCTTCTTAAGTGTTTGAGGCGGGCATAGCTGGATGGAGCCCAGCGTGGGCTGTGAGACGAGCTCTGTCAAGATGTGCGACAGCAGGCTCGAGATCTCAAGAGCTTGCTCCTCTGATAAGACAGAAGTCCAATACTGCAGGGAAGCGCTCCAGCTCTTTTCTTCGCAGCGCGCCGCAATGCCTACTTTAAACTGTTGCTCGAATTGTCAGCTCACTGTCAAATGGTAGCCCCACCAATGGACGACAAACCAGGTCGGAGAGACTGGACGAGCAATTCCACAGGACAGCCGTGTTGGTTTGCCGAGCCTTTCCAGGATCCGCGAACACATCATCCCAGTATGCAACGCTTCTGATCAAGTCCAATGCAACTTGGTCACTGGACAGGTTCATGCAGCAAGTTGCGCCCTCGTCGAGTGTGTTGCCCTTTCGTAGTTCCAGTCGATCGTCCAGGTACTTGAATAGAGGATAGTCGGAACCGGTGTAAGCTTTGAGAAGAACGGCCCATGCCGTTTGAAGCAAATGAGACTTCTGAATTCCATTTCTGGTACAGAAGCCCTCAATGGCATCCTGCTCTTGAGCTGAGAGCTGAATCGCAACCGATGCGTGAACATCGTGTTCTTCGAAGCTGGTGTTGAGGGTAGGAAACAGGCAGGCTTCTTCCCCTGTTGGTGCCCAGGTATCTTCGTGAATATGCTCTCCCATTGTCCGATTCTAGGTGCTCTGACTTGGAACTCAGTGAAAATGGCATGCGGAATGGGAATCATGGCGACGAACTCGGGATGCCCATGTTGATGTAGGCAAGACGCCAAGGGCCCGTTGACCCCGCCACCGTCGTCTCCGCACAAGCGTCACATTACATGTGCGAATTGACCATGAGGAGAACGAAACATTTACGTAGTACATCTGCTTTTGCTTTGCTTTCCTTTCCTTGCAATGTCTCGGAGAGGCCATGGCTGGCGAGGCTGGACGGCTGCATCAAGCTGACTTACAGGGGCAATGTTCATATTGTGCTCCATGCCTACGGATATACAACTACCCCACCACGGCCTGGGAAGACAGTCGCCAATGAGCTCGGCACGGGATGCCGCACTTCGACAAGGTGGTGACTTATCACATACCACCAAGATTCGTAGCTTGGAGTTCAAGACCGTACAGTTCCGCACGTCATAATAAGCCTCGTCCACGCCATTTTCTACCTTTGGTCGTTTCGCCTAGGATCTCGTGCACCCAGATCCTTAGAAGGTATCCAAGCCTTCATGTCCTCCTACGCCTAAAGTCCAACTTCAAGAGCTGGTTTACTATTGTAAAGATCCTTTTTTTTTTTGGGCTGGCTCCTTTCCTTTGAGTAGTCAGTATATGCGCCAGCTGAGCCGATAAAGTCCAGCTCTTCAAGGGTCAACGATCCAACCTCTCTCAGCCCGGCGCTTACGATTACAGCAAAATACTTCCGCTTTTGGTGCTTCAATGTGCCAAGACCTCGACGGTTACATCTACCGAGCACATCACGGACGATTCTGCATCGAAAAGGGCGTCCCGCGCATTAATTTTGACTACGACGTTGCCTCTCTCATCAAGAGTCTTGGGCATGAGCTGATTCGAGTTCAATGCTCAGATGTCAGTCCCTCATTGCGAGATGTGCAGGTGTGTAGTAGCAACTTCAGCTCTGGATACCTGACTGGGCTGTGCCCAGCCCTCTCTCTTGAAATCTCTTGAAAGGTTTATGCAATCAGCACTTCTTGACACCTCCGTGCTGCCGAAGATATACAAACCGACTCTACGAGTAGCACTGTCCCAGAGCCATGCACAGCCGCTCTTGTGGAGCAAATGCAGCATAACGTCTACAGTCTTGGATTTGTGCATTTGGACGGACGACCTCGGAGAAGCAGTAGCCCGATTTTGTACGGAGCACAGAATAGGTGACGGTGAATCGTCCATGGAGTATTTAGCGCCCAGCGGCTTGGGTCTTGCCCCATGCCCGACGTTAGAGACAAGTCGAACCCAATTCGGGAGATTGATGACCAAACCCTCCAAGTTCCCCCTGTCCGCAGCCTATCAGGTTCTCACCATGCTTGCTTGCCCCTCAGGAATGTCCAGCCGCGTTACGTCGTCGTCGTCCGCGGATTCCCCAGAAACCCAAGTGAGCCCGAGACATCAGAGCGGAGTCACACCCGTGCCCCTGTCACTTCTGCAAGCCATTTTGGGCGCCAAACAGCGAGGCCGGGCAAGAACGTGGCTGGCTGCGCGGAGGGATGGCTGCGCACCAAGGCAACATGAAGGTTGCCAAGTCAGGTCAGTCCGCTTCGTACCTTGCCTTGTAGCGGCCGCCGTTTTTGTGTTACCGTTGATGTGTCTCACACTCAACCTGTCAATCACTCTTCGTACTACCCTTGCCACGCACCCGCACCCGTCCCGATGGCGCGCAATAATGGCTGGGCGGTCCGCAGAAGCTATTGGCGCCCCGGCAAAAGAAACAACGGAGGCGCTGCAAAGAACTAAGAGGCAACAATACGGGAACCTTCACGACCGGTGCCAATCAGGAGCGTGGTGCGAACAGGCCGGTGACAAGCGGCATGAACCCCCTCTACGTTGCTGGCATCATTACACCACCAGTGAACGCTCTCTCGCGCGGGATGGCAACTCCGCAATATCGGTTCCGCTGTACCGAGTTCAGTGCTCACTGGACTTTTCTGCTGCGAGTTGGAGCCTTCATAAAACAGTCAAAAACTACTTAACGTATGCTGCGAGTTTGTGTTGCTGCCTGCCAGACTGGAGTTTCTGTGGCGGCGCCTCACTACCGCGATTCCCGTGATACCGGGTTAAGATGGGCCCGTTGGGGTTGGGCTGCGACAGAACTGCAGGTGCTGGAACTCTTCTGCAAAGGCGAGCCTCGTGGCCGGCAAATAGGGGCTTGAAGTCGAAGCCTGCTGCCGGGGCTCGGCCCTGGTGGCGAGTACCCTGCAGAAAGGTGAAGGCTGAACGTGGCCGACCAATCGATTGCTCGGCACTGACTCTAAGCGATGGGGATTTCAAGAGAAATCTGCGGTTCCAATGCAGACAGCAGATAACATGTTTAGTGGCTAGACATGGCCGGATCCTTGGAAACATTTGCACGTACGGCATGCATGTCTTGGTTACACAGGTCAGCTGCGAGCATCAACTCTGGCAGTGAGAGCACAGGCAGACAAGCAGAAGTGCGAATCAATTTCGTTAAGCTAGGAGAAGGTAAGGAATTAGATACCGCATCCTAACAAATATTGTCGTGACATGTCTGCACCAGCTGCACCCCATCCCGTCATTGACCAATGGATCAGATGCCCATCGTGTTTCGTGCTGACGGAACCAGCTCCTAGAATGCAAGTCCACAGAGCGCAAAACGCCTACGTCAAGGCTGCTCTCAGGTGACGCCATGTCTCCCTCTCAGACTCACAAGCCGTGCAACGGTTGGTTATCGCGTGATAAAAAGAAAGGTGCTTGATGAACAGGTAGGTACTTTGGGTCACATCTTGAGCGGACTTCACGCTACATGTACGGAGCCATATCCCCGGATCAAGACAGGACAGCAGAGTGGGTGCAACCGGCCAGGCCTGTGGGATTTGCGCTTCCGTCGATCCTAACTCATTCTGCTGATTCACAAAGGGCTTTCACCGAGCCGCTTGAAGGCCAGATTTGCACACAGATGCGGCCCCGGAAGACCCCCGGCCATGATGACGCGTGACATTCGTTGGGTGTACGGGATTCAATTACGAAACCTAAGGACCAAAACGAGCCAGATGCATGATGAAAGCTATACTCGTGTGAATCATCACGCTGAAAACCGGTATAGAGTGCACATGGACTGTCTGCGCTGAAGCCGACCTATGCTCGGCCTCGGCTCAATTGAGCTATAAATTCCATATCGCAATAACTTTCGTGTTTGCCAGTGCTATGACCCAATTACCATCAGTTGCAGCCCTTTTTTTGCAGCGTGCGTAACGAAACCCCAGACAAGCGTCAACTAAGTCATTAAGGTACGAACTGCGCCAGAACAACCCTCCCCATCACCTCCGGCATCAGCGGGCCGCTGGCTAACGTAGGGACATCCGTCACCAGCGCTGAAGAAGCAAGTTCGGAACTTGAGTCCTCCGTGTAACCACCCGCAGAAGGCCGTCTTCTTCTCCATAACCCTCATGTTCGACTCCCACTCTGAACGTACTCGCACTCCCTTTGATACGGAACAGCATTCGCGAAAAAGACTTTGACTCGACTCGAAGCATACAGAGAAAACAGAAACGTGTCATAATATACATTCAAACCCATACCTTCGCCCGGACGCCATTTGTCCCTGTCCTTCCATGTCCTTCCCCGTGTTCCCCTCCTGGCCGGCCAAAACTGCATGTAATCGGAAGAGCATCATATGGTAGAGGTGCTGTTGCTAATTGTCATGAAGCTGATGGGAAGATGGGCTTCGATCAATGCTCCGGAGATACGACGCGAATCTTAGCTGTGGATGGCTGATGAGCCAATGACACGCCTGATTTCCTTCGGCCTG
Organism: Tolypocladium tropicale; assembly: GCA_024340005.1. NCBI lineage: Eukaryota > Fungi > Ascomycota > Sordariomycetes > Hypocreales > Ophiocordycipitaceae > Tolypocladium > Tolypocladium tropicale. The sequence continues at coordinate 37,283 of JALHBU010000027.1, read as the reverse complement.
CGGCAGTAGCCTTGTTGGTCGGCGTGCTCTTCTTGGTTGGCGTGCTCTTCTTGGTCGGCGTACTCTTTTTGACGGACGCGCTCTTTTTGATGGACGTGCTCTTCTTGGTCGGCGTGCTCTTCTTGGAGGGCGTGCTCTTCTTGGTCGGAGTGCTCTTTTTAGCCGGGGTGCTCTTCGCAGAAGGCTTCCTTGCTGCCTTCTTGTTTTCGTTGCCGACGGCTACAATGGTCAGGCTCGAGGAGCGCGACGAGACCTGCTTGGTGCGGGCGAGCGGCCCATACGCCTTCACCACCTTGGTCGTCTTCTTCTTAATCAGAGCACCGGTGCTGGCGCGACGCTTGCCGGGGCTGGCCTTCGCTCCCAGGGCCGCCTTCTTGGCATTTACGGTGATGCTCGACACGCCCTTTTTCAGCACGGTGGCAGCGCCCTTAGCGGCCATGAGGCTGGCGTTGGAGATGGACCGCTTCACGCCCTTCGCGGGCTGGATCTTGCGCTTCTTGGCCTTGCCGCTGTCCACGTCGTCCTCACCGAGCAGCTCCTTGAGCTTACGCTTGCCGGCCTTGACGGTCTCCTTGACCACCTTCTTCAGGTCCGCCTTGGGTGCGCGGGGCTTCGGGCCTAGCACGCCGCGGCAGTTGTGCTCACCGCAGAGGCAGATCTGTACATTTTTGGCCGAGAAGGGGTCAAAGTTGTAGTCGTAGGTAAGCTCGTCTCCCGTCATGATGGGCCTGTCGCCCGCGAAGAGCGCCATCCTTGGCTGCCCCGAGACGATCCATTTGATCATGCGGCAGTTGGGGTTGCAGCTGTGATTGACGAAGCGAGCGATACTACCTGTAGTAGCATCGATGATCATATTCTGGTCGAAGCTCATCAAGTAGTAGCACTAGGGAAACAGTCAGTCACGGAAAATCATGCCACACACAGTTCTCTCAAACGCACCTCGTTATGCTTGTAGACTTCATTCATGCGACGTTCGCATTCCTCCTCGGTGATGATCTCACCCGCATACTCCATGATGATCTGGTTGGGCCGGAAGCAGCGGTTGCTCCGGACACCATAGCCACGATCGGATGTCTTGATGACCTCAACGCCGACGCGGTACTTGCCCCCTTTGGCTCTTCGAGCCGAGAGGTCCTGGAAAGCACGGTTCGTGCAAAACTCCTTGCCGACGTTGCAGTTGGTGTGATCACACTCGTAGAGCATGATGCGGTTCTGGCAGCTCTCGCCGCAGCCGTCCTCGGGCTTGCAAACGCACTTGGACTGATAGTCATGCAGGTGTGGGAGCTTGCGCCAATAGTCCTTTGAATCACCGATAAAGCGGTCTGGGTAGCAGCGTCAGTAAACGGCGAAAGGCCTAACGGCAGGACAAGACAGCGGACGTACTCTTGGTCATCTTCTTCCACTCATCCGGCTTAGGTTGACCGGGAGGCAGGGGGTTGCAGATCTGGTAGGGCAGTTTGAAGTCACGCCCAGCAAGAAGCATGCGCAAGCCGGTGTATATGGGTAGCGGCATGACCTTGTTGACGCGACCGCTGGGGATAAGCTCAGGCAGCTGGGCAAGCTTCTTCTTCTCGGCAATGCTAAGGCCCTTTGACCTATCCAGGGGCGCGTCTTGGCCGGCATAGAGGCCCTTGTCGAGGTATTTCTTGACGCGCCGCTTGTAGGTGTTGGTGATGGGTTCCGACTCCTCCTTCTCGGGCTCCGGGGCAGGCTCAACCTTGGCCTTCTTGCGCGGTGGCGGTGCGGGCTCGTTGGGATCCACGTATTTGCCATTGGACCAGACGGTGTGCAGGACGGGGCGGTCGTCGACACCGGTAAACTCGTTGGTGTCCTGCAGGCGCCGCAGCTCGCGCGACATCTTGGCCACGCCCTTATCGACGGCCTTTCGGCCACGCTTGCCCATGCTGGACAGCTTGGATCCCAGCGCCGAAACGCCACGCGCGGCAGACGCAGGCTGAGCGGCCGGGAGCTGCCTCGTCTGGCGACGCGTGCGCGGCGTGTCGAGGCCGGCGGGAGACCATTCGAGCTGCAACGCGTCGATGCCCGCCTTGAGGGTCTTGTTCTGCCTGCGCGTCGCGCTCGACGGCGTGCCGTCGACGTTGGCCGTCGAGTCGATGCTGCCGACCAGCGTGTCGCCCGAGATGGTGCGGCGCCGACGGTCCGCGACCTCGTCGCCGTTGGCGCGTCGTTTGCCGTGGCCGTCGGTGCCACTCAGCTTAGCCAGGTTGTAGACGGGGATCGAGGCGCGGGCTCGCCTCGTGCGGCGCGCAGGAGACGATGGCGAGGGAGGAGCTGGCGCCTTTGCGGCAGCGCTGCCCGTGCTGGCGCTCGCCTCGGGCTCGTCGTGCGCGTGCGCGGGCAGCTCGACCGGGGGCGCGTCGGCCGCATCGTCGGCGACGGTGATGACGTCGTGCTTGGGCGTGTCCGAGTGCTGGCTCGCGCTGTCGGCCACGGTCGTGGGCGGCGTGGACCCGGACGACGCGAGATTCGACGAAGTGTCGGTCGCGGTGCCGGCCGACGACGAGAAGCTGCCGCCGTCGGCGAAGAGAGACATGGGCATTGGCGCCGTGTGAGCGCAGACGGAAGCTAGACGAGGCAATCGCACATGTGCACAGGGTCGGAGACGTCAGGCAGGGCGGGCAGCAAGCATCAAACGCGCGTGGGTGTGCGAGCGTTGGCGTCGGGGGGTGTTGGTGCGTGTTGTGGTGGTGGACGCTGCGAGACTGGCTGACGATTTGGCGAGACGCGCTTGGCCGGGCCAGGGAGGGACCGGATGCGTCTCAACAACCGCGATGGCCACCACAAACAGCACAAAACTCGACTGCAGGGGCCGCGGGAGCTGTAGCTCGTCTTGGGCAAAGCACACGATGCCGTGCTCGAGAAACACGCCGCCGGGCAGGCAAAGAGACGCGTGGGGAGCGGCGGACGGTGCTGGTGGTGGGCGTGTGCGTGCGTGTACGTGTAGGAACAGAGTGCGAGTGTAAGCGGTGGGAACGGGCGCAGGCGCTTTTATTGCGAGGCTGGCATTTAGTAAACACAATCCTCCTCGTGCTGCTGCTCCTCCTCCTCCTCCTCTTGCTCCTCACTCCTGCTCCTCGCCCCGTCTCATCCGCGTCCTTATTCCGCCTCCCGTCACTCGCTGTCTTTGGCTGGCAATTCACTTTACCTGTTGCTCCTCGTCAAATTCATCTGCCACTCTCTGCACCCCCTACCTTGTCGTGTCGGCCACTTATACAACTCCCCTCTTGGCCCAAGCCCTCATCACGTTACCGTAACATGATCCGTTATGCCTTGCAACCTAGGAAAAATTCCTTCTCCAGCCTGGGACCTATTTTGTATAAACGCGGATGGCACGAAATTTCGTGCGTTTAAGCAAGTTGAAGGCGGGCCTTTCCAATCAGGCAGCTCAGCCAGAGCCAACTCTTCAACCCGTAACTGAGAGCCCTCCGCCGTGTTTTCGCGCGTGTCTAGCAAGGCTTTTGTGATCTCCCCCGTAGGTGCATCTGTTGTGTTGTCAGCCATCTCGGGAACCTCCAAAAGCGCGCTTCCAGATTCGCAGCTACTGCGTCGGCGCCACCGGAATGCTCAGCCGTTGCCTGGATGGGGACCGCCTTGACACACCGTCGGCGTCCAAGCTCAAGGCCACGTCCAAGTTTTGAGCGCCATTCACCGCGTTGAAGAGCAGTGAGGCCGTTGGTCTTGGTGTTGCTCATGCCTCGACCATACCTATGCGGGAGGGGTGAATCGGTGGCACTGTCTGCCTGTTTCCGGGATGAGGCTATTTTGCCACTGAAACAGTCCCAGTAAAGCTACGTTGCTGGTTCTACTGGACACTGCGTCTCAGGCATCTCGCAACGGCGGCGTTGTCGGCGATGGTGGCCTCGTGGCAGGCAAGCACACGAGGAGTGTCCCCCCGATGCGCGTTTTGGTAGATGAGGGCTATGCGCCCTTGATCGACAGGGACATCGCCGTGTCACGCTGCGGCTAGGGAGATCTCAACACCAAAACACCGAGGCAGCATACGTGCAGCGATATACATGGCCACCCGCACCGCCACGCCTCAATTCCGATATTCCTCAGCCGCCCCGTGCAACCAAAATGTACGACGAACACGCGTGCCGATCTGGCGATGACCTCCCCCCGGGTCCCGGTGAAAGATCGAGCCGGACGAGTTGTCAGCGTAGGAAGTACCAGTGATGAGTAAATGTATTCTGTGCAATCATGCAAAATTCCGTTTATGGTATGATTTGGTTCGCATTTTCGACGGCTGTGGTGACTGGTGATTTCGTCAACTTCATCTTGGCATCAGGACACATAAGCCGCGGTGCACACTCCTCATCCACCCCGACACCCGGACCATGACACTGACCAGGACCTCAAAAGCATACATCGACGAGACCTTCCCTATTTTCGGTGCAGGAAATATCCCGCTACCATGCTGTGATCTGCGGATCGGCTCAAAATCATGTTTCGACCATCTCGCCCTTTCACCTCCGTTTCTCGCTACCTAGGTACATCCGTCAGCTATTGATAAGGTGGCGGTGCGGCCGCGTACTCAATGGGACTTTTCGCAAACTCCCGTGGTTTCTCTCAAATTGACAAGCTAGAATGGCTCAAGGAGGAGCAGTGGCTCGCGTGGACCTCACTGAAAGCGGGCTCGGGCATTACCTCCGCAATCCATCCCCATCCTGAGGCCGCCGAATGGGTCTGTTAGCCACGCTATCGCAACTTTTCTCTCCTGGTCATATGCGTTGACTCAACGGCTCGGAAATAACTTACCTAGTATCTCATGGAAGCGTGTCAGGGATTGACTGGTAGGACAGTTACCACGCTGAGGCGGAAAGATTTGGCAGGCTGAAGGCTCACGACCTCCTCACCCCCTCAAGTGGGCGATACTTCCTCAACCCGAAATCGCTGGTGATGCAGATGCTAGTAATCCCGGTGTACTGCCTCTAGTTCCTTTGATTTCGGCGAAATCAAAATTGCACGACATCGCACAAGAGGGAAACGAGCCAGGATTTGGCTGGATGCAGAACCTTGAAGCCTCATTATTACATTCCGCCGGCCCGTCGGCCTAACATTTCTAGCTCAAGTCACGGAACCAAATCATACCGCACATTCCTCGTCACCCGCAAATGACAGATCTATTGAGAATCCACGCGCTATACAGGACAGCTGCGAACTAGAGTAGGGGGTATTATCGCGGCTATAGAAAGCAGAAGCAAAAAAATGACTCCCCAGGGGAGGCAACACATGCCCGTCGAGATGGCTGGCTGTACACCGTGCCCATCTAAAAGGCACACGCGACGCTCTTTTCTGACGACCTCTCTGCAAATAAAATCTCCTGCCCCTTTACTGGGCCGTCTCCTTCTCAGCAGCCTCAGCGATCTTGGGGGCGGGCTTCGGTGCCTCAGCCTGGCCATCGACTTCGGTCTTATCGGCTCCAGCCTCGGTCAGTGCAGTCGCAGGCTTGGTTTCCTCGGTCTTCGTCGCCTCAGGCTTAGTCTCTTCAGTCTTGGCCTCTTCAGCCTTGGCCTCCTCAGCCTTGGTGTCCGCGACATTGGCCACCTCGGGCTTAGGCTCCTTGGACGCACCGGAGTCGGACACGGCTGCCACTGGAGCCTCGCCGGCCTCCGCGGGGATCTCGGTCTTCTCGGCAGCCGCATCCTTGAGGGCAACGGTGAGTCCCTCCTTGACGCTCGGCCCCTCACCGCCGTACTCCTTGGGCAGGGTAGTTACAATGTCCTTGAGCTCCGTCGCCAGCGTGGTGCCCGACGTCATGGGGTGGAATTTGCGCAGCGTGGCGGGCGCGAGGAAGAACTTCATGGCGCCAAACATCCATCCCATGATGGCCGGCACGTTGACAAAGTACTTGTGCGCCAGCAGCTCCGGGTAGGCCGTCGAGAAGGTCTCAATCGTCTCCTTGCTCGCGGCCTTGACGTTGGGGTCCATGCGGAAGAAGCTGACGGACTGGTAGTCGTGCACCTGCAGCATCTGGTGCGGATCCACGGCATCGGGGCCCTCAGCGATGGGCTCCTTGATGTCGTTGAGGTGCAGCTGCCGGACACTGAGCTCCATGAGGGCGGCACGCCACCGGATGAACCTGGGAGCGCGTTAGACGTCACCGTCGGCGGGAATTGAGACTCGGCGGGGTGCTTACTCTTTCACGTCGCCAAAGGTGGCCTTGTTGTCCTTGACGGAGCCGTAGATGTTCCAGGTGATGACCGTCTTCTTGCCAGCGGCGTCGCTGTGCGTCGTCACGAAGCCCAGGTCGCCAAACTTGCCGCGGTCAAAGGCCTCGTCGACCAGGGCCGCCGGGTTCACCTCCTTGCGCCATCTGAGTGCGGCGGCCAGCTGCTTCTCGGCCGCGGCCACGTCGCCGTTGTTGGCGCGCAGAAACTTCTGCAGAACCACCTGCGTCGGGGCGTGGTCCGACGCAGCGAGCTCGACGCCCCACATCTCGCCGTGGCCAGCATCCTTGATGATGTCTGGCAGGAGAGCCGTGAGCTTGGCGAGGGGCGTCTCGGGCACGGAGGCCACGGGCGCGGCAGCGGCAGCGGAAGCTGGCTCGGTCGACATTTTTGCCTGTGTTTTCTGGCGTTTGATGGTGTAGAGGAGCGAGTTGGCAGACGTCGGGAGGTGACAGGAGGCTGCGGTGGATGATGGCCTGTCTATCCCTGTTCGCTGGGGCCTTGGATCCTGCAACTACCCGAGACACACGGCCACCTGTTCCACGAGCTTCCTCGCCCAACCCCTTAGCCAACCTGAAACGGGGTCAACATGGCACCGGAGGGATCTTGCAAGAGGAAATAGAAGCGCGAAAGCCAAACGATGGTGCTGCCATTGCGGCCAGAGAAGCGATCCCGTTGCTTCTCTTCCTAGACGTTGAGATGACGACCCTGTCAACCGTGCAGCTGGGGCAACGCTTTATCGATCGGATGGAGCTACAGCGGGTCATTAGTGGGCCAACAGGGGTCCATGTCCTCCACTGGCTGCAGCTGCAGCACGGGCCCCTCCCTGTGGAAGACCGACCAGTCCCGAGCAATTCCGGCGCAGCGCCGAGCGAGACGTTCGCTCACGATTCGCTCCCTATTAAGAGCAGGCCAGGAGAGCTGTTGAAGGGTAGCTAGACTTCCGTTGGCAAGGCCGCGTAGACCGGGCACACATCTCATGCACGTAGGGACGTCGAGTCAAGGTGATGATGGCGTTGTCTTGTACGCAACCTGGATCGTCCATCACAGTCTAGGCGGGCCACTAATTACTAGAGCAGATGAAAAGCAACGTCCACCACTCCAACCTGGCAGAAGCCGGGACATGAAAACCAGGATTTGTCCAGAACCCAAGGCAGAGAATAATCCTGACGGCCCAGAGCCGCCCAATCTGAAATTCCATCCAGCTCAGGCCAATCATGTCCCCAAGCAGCACTCTACGGGCGCGTTGACCTTGAACAATGGATTGCCCCAGCTCGATGGCCTCGTACCACCTGGACAATCGGGCAGCAAGAAGGAAAGAAAAAAAATGCCGGAAAAAGAAAACCTGATGCCGTTGTCTATCCTCTGCGGTTCCAATCACTCCCACCCCTTTCAGCTCAGGCCCTAGGTCATATCCGTTGCCGGTGGACCGTTAGTGAGATGGCAGAGCACGCGAGAGGATGCGCTCAACCGCAGAGAACTCTGCGTGGGCAACCTGAGCCAGCGTCATCTGATCAAAGTGCGGTCCAAAGGTGTATCCGAGCTCAGCCCAAAAGTACCCCCAGTACATGTCCGTCTGCTGGCCCTTTTCCTGCAGCTCGGTTCTGCTGGCGTGCTGGCGAGCCAGCAGGTCACGGTGAGTCTGCTCGCGGATGATGGAGATGTACCACTGTTACGGCACGATTTAGCAAACGTCACAAGCACATGGATATGCAAGGGGAGCCTACTTCGATCACGTCGAGCGGCGCGCCCGGCTTGGGGGCGAGCGAGTACTGGTGGCGCCAGGAGTACGCGTAGCGAGGCTGGCCAAAGTAGCGCTGCTCCGCCTCGGACACGTTGAGCAACCAAGCCAGGTTGTCCTTCATCAGGGGCGTGAAGCCGGGGCAGGCCAGGGCGGCGTTGCGGAGTCGCGTCTGGAGCTGCGCAGTCAGGTTGATGTGGTCGCAGCCGCGGTCGACCTTTTCCGACAGCACCTGGAGCAGCCGCTCAGTGGCAATGTACATAGCATGGCGTTGGCTGATGGTGATGCGGTCCGTCGCGTACCAGGGAAACTTCTTGAGGGTGCTGATCAGGCACTCGTAAGGACGCTGCGGGCAATCCTTGGAATAAGGTGACTGAAGCGGGTTAGCAAGTGTCTCCGCGACCTCGCGGCGGCCATAACATACCCGGTGAGGCACCTCGACGTGCTTGATGAGCATTATCATTTCCTCCTCGGAGACGAAGCCTCTAAAGTTCTCCCAAGCGTAGCTCTGGTTCACTGGCTTGAAGTGCGGAGTGGCGCCGTCCCAGATGAGACCTCGGGCGAGAGGGAACAGGTCCTTCATCAGGCTGGCCTGGCTGGAAAGCTCAACATCAATCGGCCTGTCGCCGAGGCGGCTCACACGGCCGTTCTTAAGGTTATTCTGGTGCTTATCCACCGCCTTCATGGCCTCATCGAGGCAAACAAACTCAACATAGGCATCCATGGTCTTGCTGGTCACTCGCTCCATGATGATGTGGACCGGCTCATCGGAATCGTTCAAAATCTTTGAGTTGCGTCCAAGAAAGGCAATCACTTCGGAGCGCTTCGTGGCAAACGGAATCTATAAATGGTAAGCAAACGTGCACATGTCCTCGAATCAAAGCGTGCCATACGTTCTTAAGCTTGACGACGCCGCGGTTGACGGCTTGTGCCATGCGCGGCGCCTCGACGAACGGAAAGTTGCTGGGGTCCATTGCGCGGGCCATGAGCGGCAGACCTGAGGGGGTGTTTGTCAGATTCTTCAGCTCCGTTGAGAGCTTCACCGGAGGCTGTGTCGCCGGCACCACGGCAAGACAGGACGAGTAGTTCACAATCGGGTCCTCTGAGCCAGGATACATCTTCACCAAGGCGTGGTCTGCCGGTGTAAAAGGCGGCTGGGCTGGGATAGCAGTCTGCTGGTACAATTGGCCGTTCAGAGCCAATTGTTGCTTGTAATTACCAACTTCCTGCTGATAACCCATGCTATGCTTCTGGTCATCATCCAGAAGCTGCTGCTGGACAGTGTTGCCTTGCGTCTGGTGGATCATGGGACTCAGAAGGCCGTTCGGGTCAAATATGGGTGGCGGCTCGTTGCCAACAGCCGCTTGGCCAGCGGTCCGGGGAGCGTAGTTGCGCGGCTCAGTCATGGTGCCAGACTGTGAGCTGGCCGGGCTAAACGGGTAGCCGTTTTCATGGCCGCCATCCCGGCCCTGAGACGACGCAGGGCTCACCAAACCAAAGGCACCGCAAGATTGGCTCTGGGGAATAGTAGGCCCAGAGGTGCTGACCGCAGGGTTGGGATGATGCACCTGCACAGGGGCTGCCTGCAGAGCGTTCTCCTGATATAGACCGCCGATAGGCTGCACAACGTTGTAGGCATCTGTTGCAAGCTGCTCTTGGCCATTGTGCTGGAGTTCCTTCGGCTGAGATAGATCGTTGATGGCCTGACCTGCTGGAGCAACCTCCTAGGAAGCTCCTGTCGGGTGGCCGTCGCTGTTTCGGAGCGTCTTGTTCAGCAGTTCAAATGTCATCTGATCAAAGCCAGCGGCCTTGGGATCGGTATATACAGTGGAAATGGTATGGGCACGAGCCTTGGTCAAGTTGCTGCCAACGTGGATGCCATTGTATCCATGCGTCTCATTCTGCGTGAGATTTGCGACGACTTTTTGGGGAGCACTGTCGCGGTGAATATCCTGAGAAGCATTACCGTGGGCATGGTGGACCGCGTTGAGGTGCTCCACACCCTGACTCTTGTAACTGCTCTGGGTGGTGTTGCTACCGTTGTCACTCTGGGCATGGTTGCTGGTCACGTCAGAGTCTTTGCCAGAATCCTTAAGCGAGTTGCTTGCACTGTCATTGCTCTCAATGGCATGGTTACCGGCGGGTTGAGCCACTTCGTGGTGAGACGCAACTCCATCGGTAGGCTTTCAATCGGCACCACGCGTTAGTCATGGCCCTGAGCAAATATCGGGGGCATATCTCACATTCTCCGGTCTTGGAGTTGTCTCCGTCGCGCGCGGCATCCAAATACGCGACTGCGGATTCAACATGCTCTTGTTGTTGGTTCCATTGTCACCATATCTTCCACCATCACCGTTATTATTACTGGCGTGACCTCTGAAACTGCCGAGAACGCCGCGTCCGCGTCCACGTCCGCGAATTTCGCTCGACTCAGAGAGCACGTTGACAAGGTTCGCGCGACGCGATTCATCATTGTCAGGTTGAAGACGTGAGCCCCCTTCTTTCGTGGCAACACCTTTGCTGGCTCTGCCGCGACGCTGGGCCATGTTCGTGGTGCAAAAAAAGCAAAAGATAGCCAGGTCAAATGAAGAACCAGCAACGATGCCCTTGTTCAATGACCAGACGCGGTAAAAAAAAATGCCTGAAACAAACAAGGCTGCGAATCGGGTTGGGACGAAACCAGTGAATAGGGTCGATGAAAGAAAGTCAATTGGAGAACTTGGGAGAATATGAGATCGGGCTTTTGGTGTTTCCTGAGTGCAGTGGTTTTGGTGTTTGTTTTGGCACGTCTTCAAATTCTTTTTGCCCGCTCTCATCAACAATTGACAGTTGCTGAGGAGACGTTTGGGCAAACAGATCTGCAAGGAGCACGCAAAGACCGTGGTGCTTAAAGAGTCATATAACTCAAGAGCAATCTTGACATGGAAATGTAGCACGAGTTGTGCTGGGAACGTTGGGGAAGATGAACAGGGGGAGGAATGTTGAGCAGGTGAAGTGCGGAAGCGCGTTTTCAGCTCGAACTCCAACCTCGCAATATGAGGAGAAAGCTTAGGAGGTCAAAAGAGGAGAAGTTGATACCTGAGAGCTGACATTGATTCGTTGTGTTCCTGAGGTATCAAAGCAGTGACTGAGCGTGGTTGCGTGGTGACAGAGGTATTGCACCCTGAACAGACAGCATGGTCGGTCAACAGGGGACGGGGGCTCCCGGAGCGTTCTAGCACTTTGAAAAACAAGGAATAACTTTCAAAAACAACGCCTTATTCAGCACAACAGGTGGCGTCCATAATCGACTTCAACGCATGATATCCAATGGCAACTCGGTCTCATTGCCTCGCTTTTCGAAAAGGCTCGTTACAGTGTCGTTTTGAGGCGTGATCAGCGAGCTGCGTTTCACGGCGACCTGACACAGGAGATTGCCAAACTACTTTGTGCTTTTATGTTGTTCAGCGGTGGCGTGCAGACACGGAGGACCGCTGCAAAACAAAACGTGTTGCATCTCAAGTTGCTCTTTCGTCGACCAAGGTTTCGAACAACTTTCATTTCTGCTACAGCAAAGGTAGCGCTGTTACCCGCGGAACCCCTGGATTCCTCCATATGCTCTATTCTATCGGCCACTTCCGCCGAATAGATTTGGCCAAACAGAACCGCGAGTCTGTACTCATCACAGACATTACAACGCCAGGGCCCTGTAACACCAAGCCGTCCGTCTATCTTAATCAAACTATAAAGAGTCAGCATTCCATCTTTCCAAGGCACAAGTCAGGGGCCCTCAACATACCGGCGTAAGGAAAGACTCTGCCACGAATCGCGCCCTTGCGTTCAGCTATTTACTCGTCAGCACCTGCAGCGTTATTTAGCCATCCCGGGAGGTTCTTACGAAGAGCTTCATTTCGGAGATTTCTTTGTCCACATCCTCCATAAACTGAATGATAAAGTCGACCAGCTTGTGCTTGAGCATCTCGTCGGTGTGGAAATTCGTTATTAGGAAGGAGATGTCGTAGCCCTGTCGCTAGTCAGCCGCGAGTCCCGGCGCCACGATCCAAAATACCCCTATTTGGCGAATGGAAACTGACCGGGATCGGCTTTCGCCGCAGGATGAAGAAGGACTCGGCTCTTTGCGTCAGGAAGCGCGTGAACTTGTGTACCAGGATGTGCTCGATCTCGTCTGCCTGCTTGATCTTGATGCTGATTCGGATCGAGTTGATGCTGGGCTCGATCAAAACCCGCTCGTTCTCGTTTCGCGCAATCGTCAAGGGCATGAGAAGGACTTCGGGAGATGTCTGAGCCTCAATCTCGGGGACATTGTGCCGCTCGGCCGTCTGGGAGGCGAAGTTGGACAGCGTCAGCGCGGCCGTGAGACTGCTGCGCACGCATTGCAAGTACGGCCGGAGGGATTGAGACTGCGGGACGAGAAGACATTAGCTCTCTTCTGCGTCGCGCTCTGGTGCTGAAGGGCATGGGTGTAGCGTACCATGGCTGCTGAATATGGGGAGGCCTGGGGGAGGCCGCGGAGAGTGTCGCTGTCGTTGACGAGGTCGTCGTCCACGCGGTGAGCGGCTGGAGGACGTGGCCCAGCGGGGTCGATTGCGGATGGAGCTCGAGGTCTGACGTTGCGAGGTGGGGCCCCTGACGAAGCATAGGAGTCGCAGCGACAGGAAGGCTCACGTGACACTGTTCTACCTTTGTAAGTGAGATCGCCGACAATCCGCGTTGGAGAATCAATGCGCATCTGGTGGATGATTACATTACTTTGGTGAAACATTGAGAGGTCTAGTCTATTCATTCCAAAGCTTGTCCCTAGGTCGAACACTGGCAACCTCAACTGGCTGGTCGGTCAACGGAGAGCTTCGCAATGACGCCGAGGGCGTTTGAGGCGGTTACCAATGCCTACTACGGGCACCGCCGGTCTTTGTCACTTTTAAAAAAAAAAAAATTCAAATCAAAGCTTGTCTCGTGCTGGAGATATAACTTCTCCTTTCCTTTGCGTCTTAAGCGTCGCACGTAGGCCCAGGAGGTGGGTGTTCGTTCCTTGCCTTAATTGACAGCGGGGCTGAGCCACTCTTGCTGGCGCCACACCTATCAGCCACAGGGCCGTAGGTACCAGCCAAGTGACGCAGTCAGGCTTCTCGCTCCTTCGATTCGCCGTCTCCGCGTCGCAACGCATCGTCGCACTTCGCTTCCCTGCACTCCCCTTGGGCGTCGGCTGAATTCGGCTGCTGGTATTCTTTGCGCGCTCTGCCAGTTACTTCTCGAATCTAGCTCAAGCAACGTCCTCGAAGCCTTCACCATGGCGTCGACTACAGGTTTGTGCTACCCCTCCACGCCGCGATCCGCCACCTTCGGCCTGTTGACACCTTGCCTCCAGTCATCGTCAAGCACCAGGGCAAAAAGTACGAGGTCGAGGTCGAGCCTGGGTCCACGGGAGAAGACTTCAAGCTACAGCTCTTCAGCCTTACCAACGTCGAGCCGGAGCGTCAAAAGATCCTCATCAAGGGTGGGCAGCTCAAGGATGACGCCGACATGGCTAAGCTTGGCCTCAAGGCTGGGCAGACAATCATGATGATGGGCACTCCGGGCTCGGGCGGCTCGGGCCTCGTGCGGCCAAAGGACCAGATCAAGTTCGTCGAGGACATGACCGAGGCTGAGCAGGCCCAGCAGGTCGGCGCCACACCGGCGGGCCTGGTCAACCTGGGCAACACCTGCTACCTGAACTCGACGCTCCAGACGCTGCGCTCTATTCCCGAGCTCCAGACGGCGCTGTCCCACTACTCGCCCAGCTCGTCCGGCCTGATGGCGGGCATGTCGCAGATGGACTTGGCCGCCCAGCTGGCGAGCCTGTACAAGAAGATGGGCGAGACGCAAGACGCGTTCCCGCCCATGAGTTTCCTGACCGCCCTACGCGTGGTGTTCCCTCAGTTTGCGGAAAAAGCCAAGTCGAGCAACGGCTACGCTCAGCAAGACGCCGAGGAGGCTTGGTCTCAGATTGTTCAGCAGCTCAGCCAGAAGGTCAAGGTTAAGGACTCGGCCGACGCCCCTGAAGCCTCGTTTGTCGACCGGTACATGTCGGGCGAGTTCTCCTCATCCATGGAATGTGACGAGGAGGAGGCTCGCGGCGCTGGCGAACAGGCCATCGCTTCCAAGGACCAGTTCTACAAGCTCGACTGCCACATCGACGGCAGCACGAACCACCTGAGAGACGGCATCCTGGCCGGGCTCAGTGAAAAGCTGGATAAGAAGTCGGACGTCCTCGGCCGCGACGCCACGTATACGAAAAAGTCCAAGATCTCGCGCGCGCCCAAGTACCTGACGGTCCACTTTTGGCGCTTCTTCTGGAAGCGAGAAACGCAGAAGAAGGCCAAGATTATGCGCAAGGTCACCTTTCCCCAGGAGTTGGATATTGTCGAGTTTTGTTCGGACGAGCTGAAGAAGGCATTGATACCCGTGCGTGACAAGGTTCGTGAGATTAGAAAGGATGAGGAGGATATTGAGCGTGCCCGCAAGCGGCGGAAGAAGAACCCCGAGGAGGCGGCGGCCGACATCCCGGGCGGCTCGGGTCTGCCGTCAGAGAAGGAGAAGAAGGAGAAGGAAAAGAAGGAGCAGGAGAAGGCTCTGCGCCACCACAAGAAGTCGGAGGCAACGCCGGACGGCGACACCGTCATGGGTGAGACGTACAAGACGGACGCGGAGATTGACGCTGAAAAGGACGCCGCCCTGCTGGCTGCCAAGAAGGAGCTCAACGCCGTCATCGACCCCTCCCTGCGCAACGACGACGGCGCCAACCAGTCTGGCCTGTACGAGCTGCGCGGTGTCGTGACGCACCAGGGCGCGAGCGCCGACAGCGGCCACTACACGGCCTACGTCAAGAAGTCCGCTCCCGTCGACCCCAAGACGGGCAAGAAGGGAGAGGAGGATGGAAACTGGTGGTGGTTCAACGACGACAAGGTTACGGAGGTGACTGTCGACAAGGTCGAGGCCCTGGCTGGCGGTGGCGAGTCGCACTCGGCTCTGATCCTGCTTTACAAGGCCATTCCTCTGCCCAGCGCCGAGGGAATCGTCGAATAGGCTGGCTCGTACCCGAAGGTTTATTGGAGCTTAGGGGTTAGAATGACTAGACTCTGGCGTTGCTAAGCACTTCGTTGGGCATGAAAAGGGCAAATATGGACGGGGCAGGGGCAAGACAGCATCACTTTAGGGGGTAGCGGTACATGAGCAATGATGCAATATGGATACAACTATTGTACGTCTATCGGGTATCTCGAGTATCGTCCAAACGCCAGACCGTGCAGGGCTGTATACTTGGTACACCGTCCCAAAGGTGGAGGCCAGCTCCATTCTGACCTCACTCTTCCGTTTCTGGGGCTCAACCGTAGAACTTTTCACCTGTCCTTGCCGTTCTTCTCGGCCTCCCGTTCACGCACGCGTTCGCGGAACAAGTCCAGCTTCCTCTCCATGCCGGCTTTTTGCTGCATCAGGTGGTCCCTCTGTGTCTCGAGGATGGCGATCTGCTCGGACGGGTTGGTCTGCCGAAACTCTTTGATTGCCTGTGGCCTCGATTAGCACCCAGCTCGCGATCGAAGCATACCGCAGCTTCCGAACCTTTTCCTTCTGCTTGTCCGTCTTGAGCTGCGCACCGGTGATGGAGCCGACGAAGACGACGGCGGCAAAAGCGACGGCCCAAACGGCGCGCTTGACCTTGTCCTGCCGCGTCCATGGATGCGCCATCTTGGATCCTTGCTGCTTCCCCTCTCGCGCTGGGTATGTGCACGATTCACCAGATTTCGTGCCAGACTTGGTCGGCGAGCTGGCGGCGCTCGGCGCGGTTCATGCCCCGACCTGCGGAGGCGGTACTGGGCGGCGGCGGTGCGAATAGGGTGCTGCGGGACCACGGGCTGGCAGAGCGGCTGGGCGTTCCCGGACGGGACGATGTCGAGGACGTTGTCGAGGAGAGAGAGGATATAGAGGTCGCGGTGGAGCGGCGGCGGTGACGGGGAGGTGAGGAGGATGATTGCGCCTCGGGTGAGAAACCTGTGGTATGATCTCCGGCGGGGCGGTAGGAGTCGAAGGTGGCCAGCTCAATGTCGTCGTCGCGGCTGCAATCGTTGAAGTCGTCGTCCTGGTCCAACAGGGCGTCGCAGCGGCGGCGTACTTTAATTAGTAAGCGCGCAGCCGCATGTGGCAGCGGTCCCATCAGCGCGGATGCCATGGCTTAGGTTTGGAGCTCAGCTCGAGCAACGTCCAGCGTCGCCCGCGGGTGCCTTCGTTATAATGCGATGCTTGCCGCGTGTATATGGAGGTTGAAGTAGAATGGGCGTTCGTGTTGGTCTTTCATCTTGTATGTACTCTGCTCTTAGGCTAGGACGTGGGCGAGCTGCCGCTGCCATCTGAATTGGGGCGGTCGCCCGCGTGGACACGGGCTAGCAGAAGCAGGAGCGACATCTTGAGACCGCCCGTGGAGCAGCACGGCGCGCGAGGCGGCCTCGGGGGGGTCGGCCGGCCGCGATCACTTGTTTCGGGGTGCGGGCTCGGGCAGATGGGGCAGATGGTGAAACGGGCCGTGTTGTGCAGTGCAGGCGAGTAGACCGACGGCCGGTTACCATGGTTGTAATCGCCGGCAACAACATGACTTATTGCTCTTGGATTTGGCGTCGGTCGGGAGGAATTGCGGCGACCGCAACATCTACAGCCAGCCAATTACCAATCTGCCAAGCATAATAGTCAAAGACCATGCAGTCCGTTAGGGCCAGCGGTCAGTCTTCATGGCCAAAGGTCCAGCCTTTGCCCCGTGGATGTGTCAGATGTTGGAGTCAAAGAGCGGCCGCCCCAAGAAACGGCTCTGAAACGCTCTGGGCGCACCACAGGCCCCTAGTGCGGATGCTGTCCCGTCGACGTCAGGCCTACCTTACCCTACACACTCACTTACATCGCCATGCACCGCGGGCGTGGATCACAAATGCTCGAATTTCTCATTCGATACCCTGCGCAGCCAGGTAAAATATAACTGTCGCTGTATTATGGCCAGATGTTCCGATCTGCAACAGGCGGCTAGCTGATATAGCCGGTAGTGGCTCATCCTAGTGAGAGTACGAGTATGGAGTACGGAGCAGTCGCCTTTATCTGCTGACTTTCACGAGAGGCAGTATTCAAGCTCACGCGTGTTCATCTCGAATTTCGGTCACAACGACAATTTTGCTGCATGTCCACATTCAATGAGATAATTGTGTTGCCAACTCGTCGAAACGCTGCATAGCCTATGTCGTACTTCGTATGCTTGGCTGCTGAAGTCATCACAGCGCATTTGGTCCACAGAACGATTGGGACGGTTATTATTATCGACCCCTCCACCTGCCTCATGCCACTTCTGACCTTTGCGACCTTATAATAACACAGCACGCACTCTCGGGCATCACTCAATTCCTTCACTGGTCGACCGCCCTTCCACCTTCCAACTTTCAATTACGGGGCTCAAAAGTGGCAGCAGAGACAGCAATCGCTCCCCTGCAGCGCAGTCCTGATCGCCTCTCCGGCCCCGCTGCCGCTCCGCGTGCCTGGGCGGCCCCATCCTCCCGAGCCATCCGATCCGATCCCGGCCGTGAGGCACTTCCCCTCCCCCTCCTCCACCCCTCACGTCAAGCAGCAACATGTCGACTCCCCGCGTCTTCATCGTCCGACACGGCGAGACGGAGTGGTCCCTCAGCGGCAGACACACGGGCCGGACCGACATTCCCCTCACCGCCAATGGCGAGAAGCGCGTCCGCGCCACGGGCGAGGCCCTCGTCGGCGATGACCGCCTCATCGTGCCGCGGCAGCTGGCTCACATGTGAGTGACATGCAGGCATGCTGCCATATTCTCTTCCCTCTTCTCTCACCCCATTCCTACCACCCGAATCCTACCGCTGCCCTTACTGTCGTTGCTATTGCCTGGCGGACCGCAGCCCGCCCTGCTGGCAGAGGGTACCATGTGCCTCGTCGTGCGTCCAGTCTGCACCTGCGCGAGCCGGCACGGGCAGGGTCTTTTTGTTCCCCTCGCACAATGTGGCCATGGCCTGCAAGTCATCGCGTCTTGGTGATGGCATTGCATGGCATGGCGGGCGCGTGACACGGCCGACGGGCCGTCTCTCATGCGGCCGCATCGGATCAGGTCGTGATACCACCATGACCAGACCGAGCCGCCGTCGTGAGTGGTGAGCAAGAAACACGCGATGCAGTCGAAAAGCACCTGGCTCGCAGGCACTGCGTCGCTACGGGAACGCCCCCTCCCCCGGGGCGCATGCACCTACGCGGTTCTGCATCTCGCACGCATGCGTACACAACCTTCTGCTCATGCATCATCGTCGTCGCGCAGCCCGGCACCGCCGTCTCACGAACCTACGACGCACCCCTAATTCCCCTCCCCGAGCGCTCGCCCCCCTCTCCCTTGCGTTCCCCTGGCCACTGAGACGCAAGACTGAAACTGACCCGACCGCGAAGCTACGTATCCCCGCGGAAGCGCGCCCAGCGGACGTTCGAGCTGCTCAACCTAGGCATCGCGGGAGATCTCCCCTGGGCGCGGCACGGCAGCACCGCGCACGATGGGCTTGAATGCAACGCCGGCGTTGAGGTGACGGAGGACATCCGCGAGTGGGACTACGGCGACTACGAGGGCATCACGAGCCACGAGATCCGGAGACTGCGCGCCGAGCAGGGCCTCTCAGGGACCTGGGACATCTGGCGCGATGGCTGCCCGGGAGGAGAGTGAGTGACATGTCTTGTTCCGAGGCTTCTGTCTTGTACCCCCAGCCATCAAGAGCGTCGTATCATGTACTAACGAAGAGGGATGGTAGGAGCCCCGATCAGGTCACCGAGAGGCTGGACCGGCTGATTGCCGAGATCCGCAACAAGGTGCACCGGCCTGCCATCGGCAAGCCGGACGCGGGCAGAGGAGACGTCCTCATCGTTGCCCACGGCCATATCCTCCGCGCGTTTGCCATGCGATGGGTTGGCAAGACGCTTCAGGACGGGCCAGCATTTCTGCTGGAAGCCGGCGCTGTCGGCACTCTCAGGTGGGTCTCGCAGTATCATACGCAACCTCAACAACCGGGAAGTTTGACTGATATATGTGCCTCTAGCTACGAACATAACAACATTGAAGAGCCGGCTATCTTGCTCGGCGGCGCGTTTGTGGTTGACGTGGCCGAAAAGGGAACTAAATAATCCACCGCTGTGCAGAAGAGGGCTCCTTATCCCGAGGGATAGAAAGTGGACAGATCAGGGGGACGATAGAGCTGTAGCCTTGAGAAGAATGAATTTCAAAGTTTACCCCGAAGGATCTCTCTGCCGCTCGGGTCTCCCCGTCACGCCTTTTCGCCCCTCGCGAAAAACACCCTTCGCACCACGTCCTTCCCCTCGCCATGCGCATTCTCAAACGCGATATCCTCATCCATGGTGCTAAACGCAAAGCGCGTCCCCACGCCGGCGCCCTCGAAGATGTCCCGCATCTGCGCCTCACTGAAGCCGTGGTGCCGCACGCCCTTGGTGTCGCCGTGCGTCGGGTCCGCCGCGTGCGCCACGAAGTCGACGATGAAGAGCACGCCGCCCGGCCGCAGCCGCTGCGCGAGGCGCCGCGCCGCGAGGTGGCAGTCGTCGAAGTGGTGGAAGCCCAGGCCGACTCCCGCGGCGTCGAAGTCGGAGAGGGACACGCTGGACAAGGCGGCGTGGGAGGCCTCGGACGGGTCGATGAGGTTGCCGACGTGGGCGACGCGCTGGTCCGGGGTGAAGCCCTGCTAGATGTTAGTGAGAGCCCTGCATGCGGGGGTGAGGTCAAGGCGAGTCACCTGGCTCCTAGCTTTGGCGTTGTATTGCTCTACCATACTCTCCGAAACGTCGATGCCGACGCATTGGCTGAGGTCGTCACCAAATGACTGGGCAGCGGTTAGCAAGTCTCCAAAACCTATCCGAGGCTCGGTTAGTCTTACCCTCGATAGGAAACCCGTACCACAGGCGTAGTCGAGCAGCCGCCCGCCCTTCTTGATACCGATAAAGTCGACGCGGGACCGCACCTCCTTCTCCAACCGGCCGGTGGCCTTTTGAAATCTGCTGTCATATTCGGCAGCAAGCTTGCTTTTTGGGGCGTGATGTGTTAGCCAAGGCGCGATATGTGATTGGCGCTCCGTGGGTGTTGCGAGGAGCATCACAGGTCCGTCTCAAGCATCCCAGATCTACGGTCAGTCCTAGGTAGCGAAGGGCCGCTACTGGTACTGTACCAAGGTTGTGACGTGGTGCTCCTCTATTACCTATGTGAAAAGAGCTGGACATGATGAAAGCTAGTGCAACTCACTTGAAATATGCCTGGTTCAGAGCTGTAGTGTCAGACATTTTGGCTGTGGACTGTTTCGACAAACCGCTTTCCACAGAGATGGTCGTTGCGCGCAGCAAAGCTAAAGAGATCTGGGATGGAGAAGTACAGAGTGATGAGCTTGAGAATGGTCTCAAAGCAAGGACTCAACGCTGGCAGCGCGACGTCTTTTTATGAATCTTCCGGGCACTTTTCGGGAGGTTTCGAAGCTCGCAGTGTCCACCCTGCCACGGCGTCCGATCGAAGTCCGAGGGACCCGCCGCTGGTGCGGGCGCGGTTAATGCGGGGCCTACAGCGGGGGTGGGGACCGTCCGGCGCGGTGGACGCGGGGGGGCAACGATTCGCCAGGCGCGCTGTTGGGGGCATGAAGACCGGAGCCCAGGAACAGTCCCTTCAATCGAGGTTGCGCCATATCCATGCAGTGGATATCTTCAGTGAACATGAAAGGCCAGGGTTCTCTCAGGAAAATCAATCGTAGAAATCATTCGAAGCTTGCAACTCAGGCTCAGGAAGAGAGAATACGTTATGGCTTTGAATCTGGCACGACATTGAAATGGTATGGGCTCCTGGCACCGCTCTTCCAGAGTCCACAGCTTTTGATACAACAGCAAAGATCTCCTCACCAAAAGTGTTCGCCGGAGTCTTGTCCCACGCGTACTCACCAGGCCTACTAATGAAAAGAAGAAGACGGGACGACTCGAGTATCTATCTTGACATAGGTTGCTGACACAGGTTGTGTCAGCCCCATCGCGCTAGAGGAGCTCTGCTAAGTAACTTCACAACATGATACGGTTGCATGGTCGAAGGTCGGGATGACAGGATCGCAGTTCATCGCCGTGCTGGCTGCCTGAACCTGTGCCCTTTAGATGTCGATGCGACTGTGAAAGTGGGAAAGCAAGCAGTCAATTGTATTGTGCGCAATCTTGCTCATACCGGAGCTGTGCTTGCGGAATTTTGGCCCGGAACCGTCGGCCGTGATCTCCTCCAGGCTTACTGCTCAGGTCCCGTCTTCTGGGCCTCCGCTTGCGGCTGGATGCCGATCACAGCGCACGTAAAGCAATGCGCTATAAACCAACATCTTGCACCTGCAACGGATCGCGTTGCAAGTCTCATGTTTCGTTGAAGCAGGTCGCGTTCTCTCTCAGAGGGAGGAACAGGGGGAAGGGGGATGGCCTGCATAATGGCTGGCTGCAGTGTTGCTGGACGAGAGACGACAGTCACCGACGTATCCGCCATGGCGCTGTGCGCTCTAGCTATGCATTGTTCTGAGTTATGCTAGGGCACGAAGGTCAGCTTTCTCCAAAGCAAGCACATATTTAAAAGCTGCTGACCCATTCTCGCATCGACTGCAACAGGCAAGGACCGCGCCACCAGCGGACATCGCCTTAGAGCCCTCAAGAAATGCAGCAACAAGTGCTAGTGGATGGCTTGCTGAGCGTCTGAAGTTGCAAATGATCGACTCCACGTGCGTAGTGAAGCCTGCGCGAGCACGATATTGAACGTTCGGGCGACCCCAGGTCCGTTCTTGACCTGGTAGGAATCATCCACCTCAGTCACAGGACCACCCTCCCGGAATGCTACAACTAGCAGGATCGCCCCCAGTCGTACAATCACCTTTTCTTGATATAGCGGTAATGGCGATCAGCGCACTGTAGACGAATCTCGCTTGGCGCCTTAAGCCATGCCACTCGCTAGCTTGACGATACTTAGGTACGGCAAACTGCGTGCCCTTTCAGCGCCGTTGCCCCAGCCGCAATGTCTTCACTGCTTCGTCAATGGTGACAAGTACGCTATACTTCGGAAGTTAAAAGAGCGATCCTTATGAGAAGCTGACTGCCAGTGGAGCGAGATGTCAATGTCCGTCGCGACTCCAGCTGTATCCATGAGAACGAAGACATCCTGGAGTGTTGGTTGAGCGGACGTTGAGAAGCCTGTACCTAGCCATGGCGTATTGGCATTGGTCTCACCCGCTGCCGTGCTGAAGCCATTTGTTGACCGTCGCAGGTCGTCCGAAGACTGCTTTGTGCGTCGTGGACCTGGACAAGTCATGCTATGAGCACTTTTGCAGCATCTAGTCGCGACTCGGGCCCAGCATTCATCGCATACCTATACCGCACATGCATGTTGGGGCACAAGGGACGGGTAGCTACCAATTCGATAGCGCTACTAGCGGTAAGGAGGCGGTACGGAGTGGCCCCCGTCTCACGACACTTGCAAGCAGCTATCGACATTGTTCTAGAGGTGGTAACGGAGGCACCGCCGCTCGACTCTCGTCCAGAGCAATGGTTAGAATTTGTGACAAGTACTTCGAAGTCACAGAAAGTTGACAATTTTTTTTTTCGCTCATACCAAACCTTACCACGGGCGGGATAATGGTTGGTTAACGGAGGCGTGACATCCGAGCAGATGACGCCGGGCGCGGAGGCCGCAGTCCGCGACGCCCGAATTGCACCGCGGCTTCTAAGATGATCAAACGAGCCGGATAACCAGACAGAATCATCATTAGAGCCTCAAAGGAATTCGCTCTTGGATACAGATTGTTTGTCAGCGAGAACAAGCCCTGTCGAACGGGACGCTGCCAGACCAAAAGGCGCATCCCTTTGCCAAGCCCATTAAAAGACCAGGCATAGATAGACAGACTCGACAAAGCGTTGCGGCGAAAGAGGGGAAGCTGCAGCGTGCAGCAGGCCCGCAGGCAGCATCAGCGGCAGCATCGAAACGTGGCCTGTTCTCATACGCGTACTGCTCGTACGAGAGCCAACAAAGGTCGTCGCGCATTCATCCCAGCTACAGCCAGTCAGGGGGTGGGTGTCACAGCAACAGGAGGGCATCAGCCGCCCGGTCACGGGTGATCATGCAGCTGCAGGAGCGCACCGTTCCGCCGTCGGCTCGCTCAGGCGGCGAACTAGCGGGTGACTGGCAAGCTCAAAAGCCACTTCCTGGTGTCCCCAGCCGCAGGGGAAGTATTCCGTACGGAGCATACCTAGAGAGGGAGAGACGGCCCCCATGGGGTACGCTTAGTGCCGCAGAGGGAGGAGACAAGACGGTGCGGTCAGTTGTCGCCCGAGAGCTGAGCTGACGCACTTGACGCATTATTTGGTGCGCGCTGGACCGCTGCTGAACCAGCCATGGGGCTATGTGGCCGGGTCTAGTAGCCCGCCGGCGTTGTCCCAGACGAACTGTTGATGCATCACGTGTCCTATTCCGCAGCATGTCTGTGTGTACTTGTGTGCCTGTTGAAGCGGTAGGTCGCGGCCAGAGGAGGCCAGGTCAGCGCTCTCGCGGAGTCATTTTCGAGCCGGGCACAGAATATGGGGATCGCTCTCCTCTCGGCGAGGAGTTCCCCAGCAGGCAGCAAGGGACTGATGCATATGTCCCGAAATGTTCAAGTGGATTATGAGTCTTTGCCACACACCGCCGGCTCTGCCTTGTCCTGCGGTCTCGGGAAGCCATGCAACCACTGCCGACAGATGCGTCCTTGCGGAGCACTGACCTACCTATGCAAGGATGAGCAGTGTCGACAGTGCGCCAGCACCGGATGGATGCGCATCTTGCTCAAGGACCCCCAAGGCCAAGGTGGAGGGTCTTTTGCAAAGCAAGAGTGTAGTAATGGCCGTAACAGAACAGCATGCCGTGAGGAAGCAAATAGCTCCCATCGTAGTGTGTTGACGCCACCCACTTCCCCAGCCTGCCATCGAAGCTCAAATACTGCCTTCACAATGCGTACGACTTGCTGAATTGGCGCCACAGTAGCAAGCCCGATTCCCGTGGGGGCAGATGATTGAGCAACATGACGCGCTGGGAGAGAACTCCGCCATTTGCAAGGGACGGGCCGTGAACGAGCCTGGCCAAGAACCGCAATGAGAAGCCTTTCGCCGTAGTGGCGAGAACGAGCCAGTGGTGTGGCAGCGAGTCGCTCTGCCGCTGATCGTGCATGCGTTTGAGGTCTCGTGGCGCGCCATGCTCCTATGGATACACGGCTGGCGCCCAAATGTCTATATCTTGCCACTACACTGTCATTGCCTTGACGAAGTCTTGGCCGCTTGCTGGCCAAAGACTGAAAGGCAAGTGTGTACTGTTGCTACTGACGCATCTGGCCATTGCCGCTCAAACTGGTTGATTCAGCTGAGCAGCGGTGTCAAGCATAGGTTTAGCCTTGGTGGGTACAGGTACCCTAGACCTCGCAAGGTCGTTGCCCTCTACCGGGATAGGCATATATTGCCCTTGCTTGTGCTCCGTACTCGTAAACACCGGCCCAACATTACCAGTGGCCACTTCATGTTAGGCATAGCCCTCTCTCGGTGCCGGCCCGAGCCCCCCCCGCAATGGGGCGGGCCTTCATGCATGACCCTTGGGCTTCTCACACTGTGACCTTAATCGGTAAACAATTGTTGCGACAAGCTCGGGCACCTTGTCTTGTCGCAGTGTGAGATTATGACGAGTACGACGTGGCAGCCCTTTTGTCTCTCTTTTGCCTGACCGCTGATCCACACCCCCCCCCTTCATCATTTGCCTGCCCGCGCTGGGCTGGCTGCAAGAGCGTCGGGCTGGAGGGAGGATGGTAGGGGCTGGCCTTCCAGGTGAGTTGCGAGACTGGCCAAGGCCCTCAGGAGCTCTGCCACCACCTCCACTAGTCCAGACTGTGGAATCAGGAGGCCCGCCTTCCGCGGTCCATTGGGTCTCGTCTTGCTGCATCGTGAATAATCAGCAGCAATCAGCAGCCTCAGAAAAATGGGGCTGATCGCGGGAGACCTGCAGCCCATCCAAGTTGCAGCATTGTCCGCATGAAACGCGCATCACGTGATGCACCGCGGCTGTGTGCGATTGGCGGGACGGGCCTTGTCTAGGCAGACCAATCAACAAAGCGTCGTGTCGCCATGCGCTTGTGACCGACAATGATTCAACGTGCTCGTACGCGACCATCAATGGCTGCGTCGAGCCACAGGCCAGCACTTGCCGGCCACCTGTGCAACGCTGCGAAGGTCTTCGGCGTGGGTGAACGGATGAGCAATTCGAGCGCTCCAGATGCCCGTGTTGCCCGCAGATTCGTCGCCGGGATTCGACGCCCGGTGGCCAAACGCGAGAGAATCCGGCGCAGCTTGTTGGGGCTTGGGGTTACCAACGCTCAGGCATGAGTATTGATTGACTCCTTGTGAGGCGCAGAGATGCCAAGGTGGCCGATCCTTGTTGGTCATGCGGTCGCCCGAGGCGGCGGCGCAACCTGTTTCGTCATTCCGCGCTGCCCCCAAGGTCTGCTTCGAACGTGTGAGATGATCCAAATGAAAGACTTCCAACTTGCTTCCAAAGTTCTCTTCTTCCAGTTTGTGAGACACTGGCGAGTGAGTTCCTTCTGCCCAGAACCAAGGGAAATCGCATTCTGAAGCCTGTCTGACGCTTCAGCTGGTCGAGGCTAGAGTCAGCCGGCTTGAGCAAACCGAACCGCTTAAAGGGGAGTTAGTTTCTGGGGCGTTTTCGTGCGCACGTGATTCTGCGTTGCATGGCCGTAGTTTGAGTTGGTGGATGAGGCTCGCCGGAGGGAGCGGAGCGCGGATTGCAAACCGACGAAATGCTGAAACTCCAGAGTACATCTACAGAGAGGCAGAAACGTACGACTGACTGTATTACTAATGTCATCCGCAGCTGCTGCCTAAAATTCCAATTTAGGTTATGTGTTGCAGATGGTTAGAAGTGTCGCTGTAGCACCTGCCCTTTGATAACTGCGATGGCGCGGTGAGAGCGGTGGCTCCAACTTCCAATCCGCCGCCCCGCCGCCCACCTTGCGTATTCCTCGATTCAGCAGCAGCACTGTCAATCATGATAGCCTCCCTCCCCTTGGCACGGATGAGGAGGCCTTCACGAAGGCTGCTCGAGTTAACATGAGAAAGGCCGCAGCGACCCGAGTGTTGCGCCACAACGGCGGATACAAATGCCTCATCCTCTCTGGTCGAACAGAGCACGAATCCCTGCCCTCGCCAAGTTCGCTTGCTCAGATGGGCTGCAGTATTTGCTAGGTCAAAGAGCCCGGAGAGATCAATCGGGCCGTGTCTGCATTTCTCTGTGAAGTTCGCGCTGACCAGGCCAGGCAAGGCACCACCGCGGTTGTGTGCTGTCATGATGTCTATCCAGGCCTGGCCCGCTTCTTGACCCGCCCTGGTATAGGTGGGCTTGACCGGCAAACCAGGCAACCCTCTCACGTTTGCTCCAAGGGAGCACCTGTCAAACACTTTAAGAGCAACGAACCACGGAGCGCACCCGCTCACAGTGAAATACGTGGACATGAGCTGGGATGCACAACTTCATTGCTCGAGTTCATGTCGCGCTGAGGCCCCGTCAATCCGTCAACCACTCCGGCTGGACTGGCCCTCACCGCCTGTGAGGGGAGCGGAGTCACCGTCGTCACTCCGCCAGGGCCATGGTCAGGCTGCATACGAGTAAGGATGTTGGCCCTTGCAAGCAACCTGCCAACTGGGTGAACCAACCTGCGAGACCCAGTCCTCCATGACAGAGCATAATCTCCTCCGTTGGTACACCCCGTGAGAGATGATTTCGCCTCTCACACTAGCTTCCCGCAACTCCCCGCGGGAGGCCCCGAGCCGTCCGTTAGCCGGGATCTAACGTGGCTCTGCCCCATGTGCCAGATGCTTGCGGCCCTTTTCGGCGGCGGACGCAGTTGAACTCGCACGTCCCAGGTGCACGGCTGATGTTTCAAATGCCCAGAGGGCAGCGCTGCTGGTCCTTGGTCAAGCTCGACGAGCCTTGAGCCGTTGTGAACTTGAGTGCAGCTGCTCAAGCGGGGAATGCCGCTGCAATCACAGGACACGAGTCCATCGCCCAACGAGCTTGACAACATCGGCGAAGTTGGTGCACGCCCCGACATGGGGCTGGAGCAAGACTGGCTGTCGCCCGCATCCAGTGATCCACGCAGCTGCGGGAGGGATCAGGGTTCCAGCGCCAACCTGCTTACACCCCGGCTCACGCTATGAGAGGGGCCACGGCAGGTCGAGCAAACAAGCTGCTGACGCGTGACGAATCCAGACGGGCCTCCGTTTCGCCTGCCGCTGCTTACGAGTCCCGCAAAGACAGGCAGCCAAGGACGCCTGGAAGTATCTTGAGCCGGTCAGCACCATTAACACCGCCATGAAATCCTGGCAGGTCGCTCGTATACGTCTACTATCTACAACGCCGCCCATATAAGGAGCATTATTACATGAGGCAGGGCGGGGTCCAGATTACCCACGTACTTGTAGGGCCGGCTGCTTGATCCACTGCAATGCAGAGGACGCCACCGAAAACGAGCGCGATTCCTCAATTTGCAGCGCATTGGCTCTCTAACAGCGCGCAACATCTCAGACTATGACTTGGTCGCGATGGCCATCTGAAGTGGAAGTTGGCCGACTACAAATTACTCCGTACTGGCCGACACAATGGCTGGATGAGCTGAGGCCTCACTGGCGACGTGGCGATGCGGCGTGTGGATCTTCGCAGCTCTGCCTGGCCAAAATCAAGAGGCAGAGCGCCCACCCATTAGAGCGCAATATCGCCAGATTGAATTACGAATTGACAGACATACAGTCAAGACGTCATGACACACTGTTTGATCCAAGTGGCTAGCTCGGCAGGGTATTAACATGAAGTTTCTGTCGGATGGAGGATAACGTACCTTCATCGTGCCCAAGGGAGGAAGATCTTGCAATTCTAGGTACAAAGGCTGGTGCCGTCCCACAGCAATGCAGGAGACAGGTGACCCAAGACCAACGAAGGTTCCACAGTGACAGTCGCACGCAGATGCTGCAGCATCAGAACGCAGCACCTGCGCTACCCGACGGGGGGCACGCATGAAGTCAGCCGTCTGACGTCGACTTGGCCGCGCATGTCGGTTGATGCATCATCGCAATCGGGGGGGGGGACCAGCCACCTGTGGGACCCGGACCGCCTCGCGACGCGTTTGGGGGCGCACAAAGATATGCTCAAGCGACTGGAACACGGAAGAGCCGCAGCGCGAACGGGACGAGCCTTGGTACCCGCGGCCGGAAACCCTCCATCCAGCTGCAGCAGCTGCAACCCCAGTCCCCTGTCGTACAAGTATGAGTACTCGCATGCACCAAGTCCAGGCAGGCAGTGCTCGGTTGGGAAGCTTAGTGCGAGAGCTCCCAGCTCCGGTTCCAACCATGCCAATGGTGCATTCGCACAAACCCTAAGACTCACCGCCGATGTCTTCTCGTGGGATCTCAGCCGACGACGCTGCGCCTGATCCTATTATAAGTCAGGCGCAGGGCGAAGTGCTGACGGAGTATGACCGGCTCAGCGGATCCGCACCAGCTTTCGAGTACGAGTTCTCCGTACGTGGTGGCACTACCGCCAACAACCAACACCAACGCCGACCCTGACGACATTGACACAAACAAGTGCTCGTAGTCGTCCTTGTGCTGCACGAGCTGAGCCGCGTTGGGGCCCCGTCACCGTCGTCACCGCACCGACGTCTCGAGCCACACCACCCCATTACAACCGTACTGTGCAGAGGAGGAGCGGAGAGCAAGACGCCAACACTCACCTGCGAGGCACACACCCTCGCTCAACGATTACGGCGGCTTAGTCGCCGGCGCTAGGGCCTCCCTTGTTGCGGTCATGTTCCCAGACAGTCGGGAACCACTAGGCCGGCTCCACGGCTTGGTTCGCAACAGTGCAATCCCAGCAACCCATCCTGCTGGTGTCCAGTGGGAGTGCGAAGCCGGGACGCTGCCACTGCGCCCAAGTGGAGGGCACGGCCCACTCGACTTGGCAGCGCGGGCGTGCGCGCGGCGAACCCAGTCGGATGGCGTCAACCGGGCGGCACGACAGAGACCAGCTGGCTCCCGGTAAGGATCCAGCCCCAATTGCCACGAGGATGGCGCGATCAGAGGGGCCCGACGGACGGCTGCAGAGCGGAAAGTCGCTGAGGGGAGCGGCCGCGGGCGGGAGAGCGGGACAATGGGTTTCATCAACCCAGGTGTTGGCTTTCGCATTTCGGGATGCCTGTCGAAGCATGCAAGGCTGCCGGCGTTAGGAAGGTGGTCCGATGTTGCATGGCCCCCCCTTCCCTGCTGCCCTCCCCTTTCGTTCTCTCTCTTTCCGGCGCTGAATGCGGGCTGCCACGCCAACACGACGAATCCCCATGAGCAATACGGAGTACTCCGTACAGCCGGACAACTCATTGTCCCCTCCCCTCCTTTCGACACCTACACGCGAGATCGCCTCCGTACGAATAGTGGCTCCAATCAATCGGCCCAGCCGAGGACGCGAATCGGGACCAGGCAACCAGGGCACATGATATTTGGGATGAGCTGCGAAGCGTCGGGCCGGGGTTTTCTGTCTTCGCCCATGATTCTGGTCCAGAGCTATTGCCCAGCGGGACGCCGGAGGAGGTACTCGTTTGAGACACATCGAGTCAGCGACCATGGGCGGGCGCACCGCGCAAGGAACACCAGGGAAGTCAGCAACACGATTTGAGGGCTGTCACCGCTGAGCAGCGTCAACCTCCGCGACGGTGCTCCGGATTCTTAGTACCGCCCGCGACACAGAGCAGCAAGTCAACGCTTAACTTCGATGCCGCTGGATGCAATACTGTGTCCCGTGGTTCATCTATCTGTGACAGCGTCTTAGTTCTACGTCTGTCAATGCTTGCAGGGCCGTCGTTCCTGCTGCCAGCCGACCGACGAAGGCAAACAGAGTGTGTTGGGAATTCTGTGACGAAACAAGAAGGCTCCGTGCCACGGGTGCGCGTGCCTCGGCCCGTTGGCTACACAGGTTGCTGCGCGTACTCGTACGGAGTACGTGTACGAAGTACAAACGGGCAAAAGGTACCCATACACTCAGCCAACCAGGATGTTTCCCGCGCGGGAGCAGCGGGAGGAGCGGGTTTAACCGCACTGCATACAGACAGGGCCACGGGAACTCGCTGGCGTAGGTCCGTCTTGCGTCGGTTCCGCATGCGCCGAAGCCACGCAGGGCAGAGATGCTGGCGCCAACAACTTCCTGTGCAAGGGGAGAACATACGAGTAATCTACAGTGCGTGCTAAAGGCAATGCAGCCTCTTCATTTTGCGGCGGAATGTGGCGATTGCAGGATCCGCCGATGGGGTCCCAACCAACGATGACAGAGCTTCCACTTCTGGCAATGGATGTTGCGACGCGAGGTGCAACGTTCATCAAGCCCTGGGCGGCAGCGATGTCATCGGGCGCCGCATTGTGAGCTCTAGCCAGTTCGAAGATTGCTGCCCCGTGCGCACCTCCCACGTTACCTGCCGACCATGAGAGGCTGCAGTACCTCTGGTCGGCCATGTGTGACCAGGAGGCGGGCGCTCGCGGGAAACTGAAATGGCACGATGAGCAGGTCCACGAGTACGGAGTACGAAGCACTTGTTGGTCAACCGTCCCTAGTTCATACCTGCAATGGCCGCCCGCCCGCCAGGATCCATGCCGAGACGGCGCGAAGCGTGTCCCATCCCGTGTGCGCGCATGCAAGACGATGGATCCAGCCCATCTGCAGTGAGACATGGGACCTGGGAGACGATGCCGTCAACAACAGGGCACTCGCAAGGGAACGGCCGCCGGAAGCGTCAGCAGCTCGGGCAAAGTTCACCACGCCAGCCCTCTCTGCGCCCGTCTGATCTCGGCCTGTATCCGTCCGCCCGTCCGCCCGTCCGCCCACGCGGTTCAAGGTCATGGTCGACCCCATCCGTGCAGCTGACACCACGCCATCCGTGGGCCTAGGCGAACACGACCCACCTCAGGCGACACATCCCAGAGGCATGGCTGACCTGTCAGATTCCCGAACGCCATTGGCATCCTGGCAAGCCATGAGCCAGTGACAACAGATCGCCGCACCCAGAGCGTGGGAATGGGTCGGGCGCCTTGGACTAGCCCGCAAGCCTAGCCCGCGACATTGCGAAGGGGGGTGTGTGACACATCACTGCCTTTTCCCGACGACACTGGGGGAGAGAGGACCTGCGGGCCGGTGCTCGCACTCGTACTGGCGGCGAAGTGTCCAAGTGCGTCAGCTTGTATGCGGGTAGGTGGGTGATGAACCTGCATACAACCACGGCCAGGAGGATGATAATTGCAGCACACGCCAAGCAGGGCAGAGGCTGTGGGTTGTATTGCAGCACAAGCAGATGTCGCTCGGCACGGCAAAACGGGCAACTTATCGGGCAGCAGAAGGGGCGCCCCGAATGGATCGCTGGCAACGAAGATCTGTTGCGGTGACCCAGCAGGCGAAACTATGCTGCCAGGCGACGGGGGAGCAGACGTGGCACCGGGGGGTTCTGGATGTTTAAGATGAATAAAGGCATGCACCGAAAAGCGGCCGGCTCTTTGACTACTCCAACGCTCAGTCGCAGAAGCTCACACGCCGCCGCGTCCTCGACGGCCAAGTGCTCGTACGAGTATGCAGCAATCCTACGGGACGGGGTTGGGGTTGCCCGCGTTTCGGGGAAGAGCCGTGGCCCAGCGGACCCTTGGCAGGATAAAAGGTTGAATTAGGATACGAGCCGAGCCAGGCGCACGTTGGAGTACGGAGCCCAGGATTTCCAACAACCCGTGGCTGGGCGGTGTGAGAAGGGCGCCGAGGAGGAGGTGACGTGAGGAGCGGAGGCCCGGGGCGAGGTCGTCCGGTGGTGAATGAGGTCCTTGCCGTCCCAG
This sequence comes from Tolypocladium tropicale, assembly GCA_024340005.1. NCBI lineage: Eukaryota > Fungi > Ascomycota > Sordariomycetes > Hypocreales > Ophiocordycipitaceae > Tolypocladium > Tolypocladium tropicale. The sequence continues at coordinate 5,345 of JALHBU010000027.1, read as the reverse complement.
CGGCGGGATCCCTGCGGCAGAACCCAGGCGGCCCCTGACGCCGCGCTGCCCTGCGCCCGTTGCGGCGCTCTGACCTGGCTTTCCTTCCAGTGGAAGACAGTGGAGGATTGCCTAGCGGCCAGTGCCCGTACTCGTACAACGCCCAAGAAGCCAGCCCGGAGCCAGGGAGGTACCCTCTACAACGACGAGCGCCCGGTAGCTGCAGTGGCTTCCGCGCGGCCTCGGCAACCAGTGGAGCCGCCCTACTGCCCTCCAGACTCCAGTCGCAGTCGGGCCCCTGAATCCCCCAGAGGGGCCAGCAGGGTCAGCTGCGAGGGGAAGAGTGCTAAACGACCTAGCCCGCGAGGGGGCGGCCATCTGGACCATGGGCGCTCGTCACCAGAACTCTGGGTGGCGATGGAGCCAGCGGCTCGGCCATGCCAGGCGTGCGGCTTATGCTTGGGCAACATGGAGACCGAAGGCAAGTCGAAAGGGACAGAGGGCGGACTGGGCCGTGGCTGTTGTGCGACGCAGACGTCATGTCTTCCCGAAGCCGTCAGGCAGTGCTTGTTGCCGCCTTGCCCGAATCCTTCCTCGGCACGGCGACTCGCTCAGGCCCTGGGATCACGCGGCACAGCAGCACAGCGTCGTTCTGCCTGACTCGACAACTCGAGAGCTCCAGCCGCGATTCGTGGCCCTCGTATCGCCACGCCGCCGCGGCCATTTCCGAGGGCACGCGTCAGGACTGAGCTTGGCGTCGGTAAGCGTGGCAAGGCTGTGTGAGAACGTTCCAGCGCTGCCGCACCCTGCCCGCCCAAGCCGAAACACCATTAGCGCAGAGCCGCCCCGGACAGAGCGGCGTCATATCCCGTCCAGCCTCGTGGCCCCCCATTGGAGACGAAGCGACAGGCAGATGAAAACGAGGCTGTTTATTCACTTAACGAGTACCTGCTCCGTACGGAGTACTGCGGGAGCTTCTGCGAGCCACACGCCGTGGGCGTCCGAGACCAGCCCGTGGCAAGTGCTCCGTGCACTCGGGAAGAAACAACGGCGCTTTTTCGCGAATGGTTCTCGGACCGTCTGGCGGGCGGCTGTTGCGTTGCGCTACCATCGTGCGGCGGTGGCTCTGTTCACCTCTGTCCCACCAATGCCTGCCCGTCCTGCCTGACAGACTAACCTAGTGCTGGTGATGGCGCAGCGAGCGCCGGCCCGTGTCGCTTGCGAATGGCCAGGCCGGCACGAGCCGGTGCAGCGCAATCGCCTCCGACTTGGACCTTTCGAACGGGTCGAAGTCATCAGCAAAAGCGGGTCTAGGGAACGCCCCAACAGCGGGCTCTCGGCGGACGAGAAGGCGGCTGGCTTTGGCATTGCGGCCTTGGTGGCAGCCGCAACGGCGTCTGCGGCGCAAGATTCGCGAGGTTCGGGGCATTGGGTGCTGGCAGGACCAACAGCATGATGTTCTTGCTAGCCGGGACAGAGCACGGGCACCTCACCGGAGGCGCCTGGTAGAGCTTTGGGCTCCGTCATTCTTGACCGCCAGGTGGTGCCATTTCACGAGGACGGACCGACAAGTGCGACTGACCAAGCGCGCCCATCGCGCCAACGCCGTCCAAGTCGCGTGCATACCGGGACGGGACGGCTCGCCCATGGTCGTCGGCAGTTGAAGGAGCCAGCGACGTCTTGCTGCAGCCGTGACTACGCAGCCAATTTCGCAGAAGCAGAGATGCAGGAATCGTGTCGGCGGGGGCTGACGAGTGTCAAGGGGGCCTCCGGAGGATGGACATTGGACCTCGGGCGGTGCGCATGATACTCGTGCCGTCCTGCCTACATTCCCGAAAGCATCAAGAAGAACGACGGCGGGACTCGTTGGTCCGGGACGGTCACACCTCGTGCCGCCGCATGCCAAGAGTGATGGTCGACGACACAAGCCGGGCCACATTTGCATGTCAAAGCACCAAATGACAGGGCTGGAGCAGAGCAAAGAAGACAGGAGCGACGTCGGCGACAGCCAACGAGGACACACGTCGGTCAGTTCAGTCACTCACCACCCTGCTTGCCTGCCACCGACGAGCACGGGCAGGCCACCGTGCGCCCGTCGTCAATCGACGACACCACCTCGCCCACGACCGACCGCTGCGACCTCGCCGTACCAAGGCACCCCTGCCGCGGCTGCCGGCCTACCACAAGCCCAGCTGCAGCTAAGGCGAAGGGAAGAGAAGGGCACTAGCCACTAGCGGGGGGACAGGGGCCCTGCGGTGTCGAGCCCAGACCAGGACCCAGGGATCCCAGGGACCCAGCAGGGAGCACACTGCTCGTGCATCCTGCGGCCGCCTCTGCAGCCAACCCGCTGCCGGGAATGCGCGCCGCCTCGGGACCCCAGACGGATTTCTGAATCGTTTATTTATTAGCGGGAGGGGCCCGCGCCTCTGGCTGGCAAGAAAAAAGGCAAACGCCGCCGTCACAACGAGCTTTGGGCTTTTAGGCGACTGAGGCCTGCTTTGCGAGCAACCAACGCCCGTCATCACAATCTCTCGACTCCCCGCCTTCTCCCTGCTTGGCACGAAGTACTCGTAGCGCTCTTGTCCGCAGCGGCAAGGGCTCGTAACTTTGGGTAAGGTACCTTGCGTATATCCCACTGCGGATGCTGCTCCCATAACGCGGCCCTGCGCCTCTCCCTCGCCTCCGTTCGTCTTGCCCATCTCCTCTCTCATATGCTTTCGGCCCAACTCGCATAGCGCCTCGCTCCCGCCGTGACAGGTGGCCATGTCAGCAAGCGAGCGCGTTTCCGAGTCCATCCTCATGGCCATTATCATGCGCCCCCCTCCCCTTACCTGCCACCTCCCTGCTCCTCTGCGTTTCCTCGGCCCCGCGCCGTGTCGTCGCTTCATGTACGAGAACCACCCGACTCGACGTTCCGCCAGCAGGGTCTGGGGCAACCGCTTCTTCCCACGCTCACACTGTAGCTTCGGAGCCAGGATCCCACCTTCACCCCTGCCCTACTTCACGAGAGCACACGTATGAGCCTCTCCAGACACACCCCTCAGAGCCACCCTCCCCTCCCCTCCCCTTTTCCTTCGTTTCTCATTCCGTGTCGGTGCTCAAATGTCCACGGCCGTCATCGCTGCTGCCAACACACGCCGCGCACGCGCGCACGAACAGCGGGGACAGCGCAGCACGGCGGTGCACGGAGCGGACACGCACCACCAGGGCACCCTCCCGCGGACACACCGTCACCAGCACCGCTCCTTGAGGCTGCCCCAGAACCCGCTGCCTCCCGGCGGCGTCTCCCGCGTATTTCCTGCCCGCCCTGGCGCGGCATCAGCTCAATCTGTTTGCTTGCCTGCGTGCGCCGGAACATCGGCCCGTCCGGACGTGAAGCGCGAGAGCGCTGGGTCGGGCACGGCAGAGGTGCTCGCCGACAGTCACCACCCCCCGGTTGCCTTGCCCTTCTCTGCACATCCCCCCCGCCCCGTTCCATCACGGGTCGTTGCGCCGACCCGGCATCCAAGCCCAGGAGACTGTCTCCTGCCCGCCTCGCTTACTGGCCAGAAGGCCGCTGCATCCGTCCCGCTGGGTCGCGCCAAACCGCTAGTTTGCAGCAGCGCTCAGCCATCAAACCCACCCACCCACCCACCCACCCGTCCAACCCGTCCAACCCGTCCCATCGCGGCCAAGACTGCTTCTTCCGTCATCACGAAACGACAAAACAAGCTGCTTGGCTTTGTTCTCGCAGTCTTCGACTTGTATGGCCAAAGGTGTGGCCCTGCCGCCCAGTCTTGTGGCGAGAAGACGCATTCTGACTTATTCGCGCTTGTAGGAACAGCCCATCGTGCCGAGCAACAGCAATACCGAGCCTCCCCGCGAGGCTGTCATCTCCGGTCCATTCGGCCAACAGCGGACTGATCGCGCGGGTTGGGGCCAAATCCAGGTATGTCAGGCTCACATCACGGAATCTCGCAGTCTTCCAGTCACCTTGCCATCGCAACCTCTCAAGGTTGGAGAAAGGCCGCGAAGTCGCGCGGGCGATGGGCGCCAAACGACATCGCGTGGCTGGCCCGAACCCTCCGCAAAGTGCCCTACGTCCTGCAGTTAGCTGCGCAGCTCAGTGTGTTGTATTCGCGATTCGTTGAGGAGTATTGGGGTGGGCGGCTGTGTCGAGCACGCCGTTGGGTGCCGAGCCAACAGCTCTGGGTGCGAGCGACGCCTTCACGTCGCGAAGCCCGCCAGCAAGCCGGAGACGACATGACCTCATGGAGGCTCCGAAGCCAAACTGGCACGCCACGGAGTCGGCGGCAGCGGCCTCTGTGGAGCGACTCCCAGCGGCACTCGCCGAGCCAGCAAGTGCTGCGAGGCAGTGGGAGAAGGGAGGGAGGCGCCTCTACCGGCGGGCCGTGGACGACTCCACGAGCTCAACGTCACGTCGCAGTCGCATTCCGTACGGCAGGGACTCAAAGTCTAACACGCCCGCGCAGGACACGATCACGTATATACACACAGGCCTGGTGCTGGCGAAGGCTGCCGCAGGTGGTGTTGCCCCTGCGCCCCAGAACGGAAGCAGGCAGAGAGACGCAACACAGGCGCGGAGCGACCCAGAATAGCGAGGCACGGCCGCATCAGGCAGACTGGGCGCCGCCAGGCTCTCCTCTCGGAGTTGCCTACACATACGGTCCCTCTCGGGCCAGAGAAGGACGGGCATACTCGTACGAGCGGTGTTGAGCGCGCGTGGAAGCAGCTCCGTCTTCTCGCACCATCGCCGTGGCCCGTGGAGAAGCTTGTCACTTTAACCGTCTCGGCCTGCCACCGGCCTTGGACCTCGTCCTGGGCCCTCGCCGGCTGTACTGCCGCGACTAGCTCGACTGGGAACGGCACGACGCCGGGCCATCCGTCGCAACATTCCCGTCCGCCGGGTTCCCATGCCTTTGTCCTCACCTCCACACCCCCACCAGGGCCGCCGCTACGACGAGCACAAGTACCCCGTACCTCGCCTCGGCCGCAGGGCAGCGCACCGCACCGCACCATCCATCGGCGCTACGGCCCAACAAGCCTCCACTAACTCTGTCCGCTGGAGCCCCTCCCCTCTCCAGCGCCCCTCTGTCTGCCTCCCCACGCCTGGCGCCGCCCAGCAGCCCCAGACCTGCGCACAGCCAGCGCGGCCAGCCGAGCCGACCTTGGGGCGCCTAGGCTCACTGGCAGCCGCGACTAGGGCCCCCCCCTCATCCACTGAACCCCCCGCCTAGGCTGCTCCCAGGGCACCACGACAAGCGCTGAAAAGTGGCCACCGCCTCCCTCCAGCGCCGTTTCCTTCCAGCGCCATCTCCTTCCAGTACCTGCCCTCCACCCACACCCCCCCCCCCCTCTCTCTCCCC
>JALHBU010000263.1:0-23163 GCA_024340005.1 Tolypocladium tropicale | reverse complement strand
CAATGGGAACCCCGAAATATATGTAGGAAGCCCTTCCAGCAGCCGTCCAAGGCGTCGGAAGGCATGCAGCAATTGACCTACTTATGGCCTCACACCCTCCGTAACATCCACAGTAATACATTAGTGGAAGGACAAGTACTAGAGCCCCACAGATCGCTACATTGCGCATTAAAGTGGCTACCGAAGAGGTTCGTCCTCAACGAGACCGCGGATACCTTCGGACGGGTGAAGAAGCTCAAGAATGCCCCCCAGAGGCGCAAGACAGAAGCTCGCCCTAGCGGGTAGGCTTTATGCGAGATATGTGCGTTCGCTTGTATTGTGCACGAGGTACTTTGTTGGGGTGATGGCGCGGAACCCAGGCCAGACATTGAAATCCAGAAAAACGGGAGGGAGACCGGAGGACAAAAATTTAATGAACTGACATAAAAGTGTAGAAGGAAACGGGGTGATCAAACAGTCGGGCATCGGCTTTCATGCACATTGAACGTGCATCATGTTGTCTAGTTGCTTGTTCCCTTCTTAGTCTGGCAATGAAGACATCCGGTTCCCCTCCCACCTCAAGGCGCTTGATGCCCACGACACTCGCTACCATATGATCTCGACATTCTCTTTGACTTGGCATTCCCAAAAGCTCACTGAGAGCGATGACAAAGACGACTTTTTGACGATGCGACCGGAGATATATGCGTGCGTGTGCGCATCGACTGCATCTCTCGACTTATACGACAATCGCTGTGCTCGGCCTTTTTGCAGACCGATATGGTCACCTGCATGATCACGTGACTTATTCAGTTTGGCTACCAGGGTCAGGGGTGCAGCGCTGACTAAGCAAGTCCAAGCCAAACGCGGAACAATGGTCGGACCTGTAGCCTCCGGCCAGGCAAAGGGAACAGTAAAAAAGTCCCCCCCAAGGCGTGGAAACTTGGGCTCAACCGTAAAGAAAGCGAACCAAAAATTTAATGGCATTTAGGTGGATACCTCTGTAGCATTTTTCTTGGTTGTTGGCTTTTTTCTGCTGTGTTGGGGTCGCATTCTCTGCTGCGATCGAGGAAGTTTTGCTGAAAGCAACAGTCCCGTTTGTATGGCAAAATGCCATAGGGGGGGGCGTTTTTTTTGTCCCCCGGCATGCCAGGCCAACAGGAGAAAAAAAATCATCACCAGCGAGTACGAAATTTTTGAAGCAATAGCCACTCACCGCGCCGAAGACGCTCCGAAAGGTCAATTGGATAGCCTAGTGCCTGTTGCATCGCCCAGTGCGGCGTAAGCATCATGGCGACCCCGTGGCCCGAGTAACAAACCTGGCCCATCGACTACGCAGAGCATGTTACGAAATTGAGCACCTACGTACGAACGGCACTGACGTGTATCGACACCGCAAACGGAACGCCCATCGACGCTCGCAAGGTCAGAACCGCGCTTCTCGGCACCCTGTCCCTCCTCCTCAAAGTACACGGTACACCAGATTACGGCCAAGTTCAAGACGAAATCCGAATCGCGCAAACCGAGTCGAAGAAAACAGCGGAGAACACCAACCGAGCCATCTACGACATACGAGATGAAATAACAAACTCGAACAAGCTGACCCAACAAGCTGTAGCAGGCATACAGGAAAACGTCACCATCGCAAGAGCAGCTAGCGCTGCCGCGAGGGAGGCGATGAAAGTCAGTAGGGCAAACATGAAGATGGTAAGAGACATGAAGCCAGCAGGAGACCCGATGCAGAATACCCTCGCCCAGACATACGCCACTTTAGCTGCTATGGGAGGGCTTGCAACAAGCATGCACAACCCCGTGAACCATAGAACATCGCCCGCCCAAGCACAACGTCAAATCATCGTAAACATCCGAGACCCGGTCTCCATCACCAATATCAGGGCGATGAATCCTCGTAACCTGAAGGCACACATAGACAGAGCGATCGAGCAGAGCAGCAACGAACACATCAGGAAGATCAAAGTAGCCTCAACGAACCAACTGAAGAGTGGTGACCTCAGCATAAAGACCACTACCGGCGCAGATATGGAAGCTCTGAGACAGTTTGCAGAGGACTGGGAACAAAGGATCGGCGACGGCGCTACAGTGCGCATCTTGACATACGACGCACTGGCACACGGTAGGTATTCGCCCCAGCTTTATGGAAATGGAGCGCTTCGAGGAAGTAAAGAACGGTCTCCTTCATGACAACAAATCGTTTATCCCTAATGCAGAGATCAAATATATTAGATGGCTGATCAAGTCATCACGTATAAAATCGGCGTCTTCTGTGACCGTGGAGTTCGTGAACGCAGAGGACGCAAATAGAATCGTTGATGAAGGGTTGATCTGGCAGGGCGAGGTCTTCCCATGCGAACGTTACAACAGACGGTGCCGTCTTAAGACAGTGCTTCAGATGTCATAACCATGGCCACATAGGAACCCAGTGCAAGGCAACGGTATGCGGCTATTGCGCGCATGATCACCTGACCCGGGAGTGTCCTACGAAGAACGATGAGCAAGCCCCCAGGAAATGCGCCGCTTGTATGGAACACGAGGCCCGGAACGGCCAGTGCCCCACCAGGAAAAGGGAGATGGCCAAGATCAAGGCCGCCTACAAAGCACGACGCAAATACCACCCGGAGAAGCCGCTTCCGCCGACCTCAGTGGAGCCCGAGGAAAGGCCAAGACTAGGACAACCGCCGCTGGAGCCGCGGCAGTCTCAGGATACACGGCCAGGCCACAGCAATTCGCCCACCAAAAAGATCCAAAAGCGTCCGAACCCAACAGGAAGCCAGATACTTGACGATAACACAACCCTTTCCATCAACGTCGCTACCGAGAACTCGAGGCCAAGATGAAAAGTGACGAAATTGCGGCGGGCACTGGAGGCCCTAGACGCAAACACGCAGTGGACACAAGGCGGCACTCAAATGGACCTCCATAATAGGGAATGACTGTAGGGACTGGAACACGCTTACAATACTACAGTATAACGCAAGACAGTCAAAGGATATGTAATGGAGCCGCTGCTTCGAGACCCACGAACCCAGCAGTACGACACCATCGCCATCCAATAGCCATGGAGGAACCCCTTTAGCGCAACAACACACCACCCGGCGAAAGATATCTTCCACCTATGCTACCCAACGGCTGACGAGGAAGAGGCAGCAAGAGTATGCTTTTTTTATTAATAAGCGCACTTACCACTCTACATGGCACTTCATAGAAGTTAGCAAGGACCTATGCACCCTAGTGCTAAAGACCCAAACTAGCGAGATGCAGCAACATTACCGCACAACGTATACAACCCCACCAAGCACGAGGAAATTAGACAGAGCATATTGCCTCAGCTCAGAGCCGAACTCGCAAAACATCAAGGAGAGCAAGTCGTCGTGGGAGACTTCAACCTACACCACGAATGCTGGAGTGGGAGCGGTATACTGAGGCCGAAATCAGAGGCTCAAGAGCTACTCGAGATCATGGACCAATATAGCTTAAGCAGCCACCTACCCTCGAGGACAATGACATTTGAAGAAGCTAGCCATAGCTCAACTATCGATATGAGCCTCACAGCGATGGGGCTATCAGACAGGCTCATCAAATGCGAAGTGGACCAATACAGCAACCACGACTCAGATCACCTACCTATCGCCACAGTGCTAGACCTAAGCGTCGCCCAGCTCCAGCAGAAGGCGAGGCAAAATGGAAGGCAGTCGACGAGGTAGCATTCATTCGGACACTGCAGCAACGATTGCCAACTATACGATGACCGAGAACAAAGACAGCACTAGACGCTTACGTTGCCGAAGGCACTGAGTCACTGCTCGCCGCTATCGACCGAGGCGTGCCACGGTGCCACCCAACTCCAAAGTCAAAAGCAGGTTGGAATGAGGAATGTACAGCCATTCTCGCGGAGACAAAACGACTACGGCTCACCTACAGCCGCGACCACACTGATCAAGCTGGGAAGCATACCGGATCGCACGGAACGAAAAGAAGAGAGCCTTCCGCAGAGCACTGCGCCAGGCACATATGAAAAGAGTAGAGCAGGCGGCAGAGTCGCCCGAGTCCCTATGGCGCATAGCTAAATGGGCACGGAACAGAATAAGCCAGACGCCTATTGTGACACCAGCTCTAACGGACCCGACAACAGCCGCTACGGCCACTACGCTAAGCGAGAAGGCAGAGCTCCTCAGGAAGACCTTCTTCCCTAGACCACCGGATGCAAACCTCGACGACATCAATAACGTAGTATACGAAGACCAAATTCGTCTACCAAAGATATCGGGGCAAGAGATAGAGGACGCAATCCACAGCACGGCGCCACTCAAGGCGCCTGGCCCTGGAGGAATAGCGAACCGCGCTCTACAATTCGCCTCGCCCTGCATTCGGCCCCATCTCGCCCGGATCTACAACCAGAGCCTTGCGCTCGAGTATTGCCCCCGACACTTTAAGAGCTCAATGACAGTTGTCTTGCGAAACCCAGGGAAGACAACTACACCACACCAAAGGCTTACCGACCCATCGCTCTACTCGACACTATCGGGAAAATCATGGACGCTCTTATCGCTATGAGACTCAGCTACCTAGCGGAGACACACCAACACCTACCCGCGACCCACATGGGCGGTAGGAAGCTACGGTCTACAGATTACGTACTTCACTTCGTTATTGAGAGGATATACGAGGCTTGGAATCAAGAAAGAGGTGAGGTAGCGAGCTCCCTCTTATTTGACGTATCCGGAGCGTTCGACAACATCTCGCGTAAGCGACTTCTCCACATTTTGCGGAAGAGACGAATCGATGAGAAGACGGTCCTCTGGATTGCCAGTTTCCTTGGAGAAATACAAACAGAGCTATGCATCGACGGGTTCCGCTTGCTCCAAACCGTACAGACTCACCACTGGCGAGCCGCAGGGGTCACCCCTCTCGCTAATCCTCTACCTATTCTAAAACGCAGACCTGCTAGACTGGTATAGCCAGACCGAAGACATGGCAGCAACGGGGTTTATCGACGACGTCGCTATTCTCGCATGAGCCAATACAACAGACGAAACATGCGTGAAGTTACAAACAGCACTCCAATCAGCGGAGGAATGGGCCGCCAGTCATGCATCCGTATTTGCGCCAGACAAGTTCCAGCTCAGCCACTTTACGAGGGCAGCCGGGAGGATCAATACCAGCAAGCCACTACAGACTAGATGGAGCGAGAATAAACCCTCGCCTACTTGCGAATACCTAGGCCCGACGATGGACAGCCAACTACGCTGGAGACAACACGTAAACGAGATAGAGAGAAAGGTATTCAGGACAATCGCGGCACTCAGCTGCCTAGGAAACTCAGCGTGGGGCATCAGAACCAAAGAGATGCGCACCATTTACAGAGGGGTGACTATACGGCAAATGATATGCGCGTCCTCGGCCTGGTCCAATGCAAGCTGTGCCGGCAAAAGCTACACGCACAAAACCTTGCAAAAGCTACAGAGCCTGTAAGGAAGGGGGAAAGGGCTATGAGCGGCGCCTATAAAGCGACCTCATTGCCGGCACTAGACGTCGAAATGCACCTCCAATCCGTTAAACAACAGATATGGAAGCATAAAGTCGAAGCACTGAGCCGAATGAACATACTTGCGCCAAGGCAGCACGGAAGCTGGCGAGGAAGACGAAGGAAAGACAGCCCCGGAGAAGCGATCCAGAGAACAATACAAGACAGACAAGGACCGGATATCCAGAAGCAGGAACGGCTAGAACCGTTCGTCGCCGCGCCCTGGTGGCAAGGACCGCAGGTATATATCGAAGAGACAGCAGACAAGGCACGCAAAAGGCACCTAGACCTCACGAGACAAAACCTACGGCCCTTCACATATATACAGACGGAAGCGATATCAACGGCCAGGTCGGGGCGGCAGCGGTCTGCCCGACAACACAGCAAACACGTCGCTCATACATGGGAAGCGAGGACACCTCGACTGTATACGCCGACAACTACAAGGCATCTCACTAGCGCTCGACATTGCGCAACAAGACCGTGCCGACGGGTACCGGCGAAGCAAAGTCCTGCCTGATCTACACCGACAACCAAGCAGCTATCCGATCCTCAACCAAGCTGAAGGGCAAGCCCGGAGCGTACCTGCTGAAAACAATCACCTCACAGACAACCGAGTAGGAATATAATCCAATTCAACTCAACTAAACTCAGGTCAACAGGAGCCAATGGGCGATGGATCAGGGATTGGATGGATCGCCATGATCCATGGATCACCAAGATCCCTAGGAACCACGATCCGGCCTACAGAACTACGACAACGGACAAGCATATAGCCACAACCATATCTCCTTTCCATAACATAGATAGCCGGCTTGCAACACAGATCGATATCTTCTTAGAACCCTCTTGACTGTCCCGATCATATTGATCACTTGGTTACGACCCTGATTGATCAGACGAATCAATCATTCCATCACCTACCGTGACAGACGTCCTGACCTTCTGCCACCGTGAACCCCAGCACGATTTATCCCTTGGAAACTCTGATCCAACCTACTCTGTAGATTGGACCGAGCCGTCACATACAGTTACGGTATCTCGAGCTAACGGTAGCGGAACGGCGCGCTATAGAGCAAGTCGTCAAGAGATTGCTAACCTACTATAGATAGACAGCTCAAAATATAAGACATACTTCTACATGACCTGTTGAATGTAGACGATACTACTCGCTTACACGTTTTTCGTCTGTAATTTAATTTCGTTAGCATATATAGAGTAAGCGGTAAAGCAGTCGCTATTATAAGGGCCCCCTAAAATAGAGGTAACTAGTGAGCAGTATGGTAAAGATATTTCTATTCTACTTAGTGCCTAAGATGCTACATAATCAAATGAATCGAGAAATCGTAACCTAATAGTCCCTTTTGTAATGAACTGGCCTCAGGGCTTCTGCCAGTGAGCGTTCAGTGTAGTAACAATAGACATACAGAAGAAAGGGGAAAGATTCCCGAGCCCGGGCCGGGCGCGGAACGCGCACGTGACTACACAGACCCGAGCCACGGCTCGAGTCCATAACACCTTTATTTTAAATCGTGTTCCAATGATATATTGGTCTACATCCAATGATTTGAGAGCTTCGAACAACCCTCCATCTTATCTATGCCGTGGCACTGGCCATAGAAGTGCATTCAGTAGGCTGGCAGACTCGCTCATATGTAATTCATACCGCGAAATGAACGTAAGGAACCCATGACAGTGCCCTCGACGAGATTTACATGCACAAGCTAGCATCCCTTTCTAACCCAAATCGTTACCCGATCTGTCGTTCCTCTTCGACCCACCGGTTCCGGAGTGTCCGAGTAGCTCGGTGTATAATAGATATATCATTAAGTCCCTTATGACCTACAGACTCTTACATTAAACGGCCCATATCTACGCGTAACTGATCATTTACCTCACACAGCGCGCCGATAATGTGTCTAAACCCAGCCAGCTGGAACGCGCTCGTCGGATAGATGCTGTCGTCGGCTGAGGCGCTGTCCGCATTCTGTACCGTTCCACAGGCTGAAGGGTACGCGAGAAAGGTAGAGGCCGAGCGGAGACTCGTTTCCAAAAGGCTCGTCACCGCCACGGGGAAATCTTGCCAGTCCTTGAGACACAGGCGATTCTGCAAAGACTCTAGATACATCCCGCCGTGGCCGGCGAAGTGAAAGGTTTGACATACTGTCAACGCCGGTAGCGTATCCTCTCGGAAATGCCGTGGCTGAATAGGCGATAGACCTGCCGAGATGCACACCGATTGCACGGCGGCTCTCCTCGTCTGCGTGCTGCAGCGGGCTCAAGCCTGGTGTCTCGCTCATGGAGACGAGCGCGAGCACGACTCCCCCACTTGACCCGACTCTTGCATCTTGGCGCCGCTGCTATCGAGTATTCACAATGACTTTAACGGACGAGTTGTAGGATGACACCACCCTATCGAGAGCGGTATTGCCGCTAGGCTCTTGATGATACCCTGCTGCATGGAGAGGAAACGCACTGAGCGGTCCGGTGGGTATCGACCACATGCTGGCCAGATGTCGCCAGGCGGGGGATTGATGAAGCCTCGCGCCTCGAGCACGGACCAGACGACGATGTTTCCAGAGCCATTGCAACGTTTCAAGAGACTAAATATCACCGGTCCGCTCGCGGATGGCATCTAGGGATAGGCTTCGCGGCTTCAAACTTCGAAAAACGCACAATTCGATGATGAAAGCATCGCACCGGTGGCAGCTGACGTTGACGATGACGATCGGGCCTAGTTCTGCTGTCCGGTTCATGTCTGCTTCGGTCTGGGCCAGAAGAAACCGGCCAAAACCGGGCTTTTCTCGAATTTCTTTCAAAAGCATGGCCATGTCGAGATTTGCCTGGTGACGTTGATCGACCGCGTCGGCTAAAGAGGGGCCGGAGAGGACTTGGTGGACGCAATGAAATTGTGTGAAGCTGGTGCATTGAGTTGGCGGCGGAGGATATCAAAATGCTCCGCCAGTTCCGGCTGTTGCTGTCGAAAGGTAGAGAGGTCAGTGCGCAGGTCGTTAAGGGAGCTTGCGATGACTCCACGACCATTTTCGAGCAGTTCAATAGCTGAGACTGGTACCTGACCCACTTGTAGAGCAATGGCCGCGGCATCAGCCGCGACGCCCATAGCCTGGGAGAGAAGGTGCCTCTCGTCGGATGCTGATCAGAGAAGAGGTGCGGAGATGGGTATGAGGTTGACAGTCGTCTTAGCGAGGTTATACGCTCGAACTCCACCTTCGAGCCCGCTTGGCTGTGAGAGAAGTCATCGACCCGGAACAATACGTTGAGCAGTAGTGGATATGTCGGATTCCAAACCCCTTTCATGACATTCCCCAATTTCCTGTACATCCGCCATCACGCCGGTGCGCAAGAATCGGTTAGCCGGTTTGCAAGGTTGTTCAACCATATCGCCCGGTCAGGACAATTCTCCTGTGTCGCGTCGACGGCCTGCCTACCAACAAGGATGGCCTCCTCGAGGTTTGCGATCGCGGGGGTCCGAGAGGATCGATCCCCTAGCTGGCGTCCAAGAATATTCAATGATGCCGCCTGCTCAGGATGATCATCTGGTGAAGCCTCGAGGGCCTGCATAGCGACGACGACGGCGTCTTCTAGGTCCGCCATGGCATCGGCGTGCGAGAAGCGGTTCCCTAGCCGGTTGCCAAGGTTATCTAACGATTCCGCCTGGTCCGGTTGGTCATCCGATGTCGTATCGACGACTTGCCCGTTGGCTGTTATTCGTGTAGGAAAATTCATGTGTCTTTTGTCGTTGTTTACTATACATAAAACCATTCATTTCTGCCGAATTCAATCTTCTCTAAAATTTCCGTAAACCTTCTTGCCGATCGGTTGGTTTCGAGTATGGAGTAGTGGATTCAGCCTTAAATCACCTGCAAAGCAACCTACGTAGCTGGTCCCTAATTTTAGGTGGAATTGCCTGGCTGCGCCATCGAGGGGAGGCAGTCGTCTACCAACCAACAGCGCAGAACACCGGCTCCGTGAGATAAATAAGCCGCCCACGCCTTTGCGCGCTTCCAGCTGGCGAATATTGTCAAGGACTCGGCAAACGCGTGCATCATCCAGCATGCCCCATATGCACTCATGGCAACTGCAGCCTTGGCGACGTGGAGCACCGTTTCTGGGGTCTGGCCTTTACTTAGCTATTGCTATCAGCAGGGCAGCCAATTGGCACCAGATTCTTACCGCCACAGCCCGTGGGTGGTCATACCATAGCTTCCCCCGTCGGGCCGCTTCAACGAACCTCTAGCCGCAGATCAGCTCTCTTGACTTGTCTCTGTCGTTGTCTCTATCTCCTGTGTGTGTGCCTGCCTCTCTCTCTATCTCTGTCTGCCGTACGTGTCGCCCTCTCCAGCCCTAGTAGTCAGTGCAGGTACTCAAGCCTACGGAGTACTCGTAGTAGAATAAATTTTCTGACGCCACAGGTTCACGGACGGCGTTGACGGCGAAAAGGATATGGCGAGGATAGGGGCCGTGGTCAAGGGAGGCTCGCGAGGGAGCAGCCGCTGCCGTCACAGGGGGAAGAGAAGCTGTTCAGCGGGCTAGAGAGGGATTTGCAGCGGGTGGTGCGCGACCTAGACGAGAAAACGGCCATCGTGCAGGCTGCATACGCGGCTCGGGTAGACCGAGTCCCGTAGCTCACCTACACCGGCTTCCCTGGGCAGCTGCAGCGGCTACGGACAACGATGTCAAGTCATCGTACCAGCTTCCCGCAGCCGCTAGTGGGTACTAGTGGTGCTAGTGGTAGTGGTGCTGGTGGTGGTAGAAGCAGCGATGGTGGCGTCGAGGAGGAGTTGCCCGATGACCTCTGGATGGAGTCCCCGCACGGATCATCACCACGGCCGAGGCCTACCTCCGGTAGGCGTACGAGCTCTGTAGCGACAGGTCTTTGGTGCGCAAGATGACGCAGCAACGCGCCAAGACGCTGAGAGACTCCACGGCGGGCTCCCCGACCAAGGGTGGCAAGGAGTAAGCCTTCCGGCCCTACAAGAACGCATCGACGCTGACGCGGTACTTCCGGAGGATGAAGCAGCTCCTGGCCCCTCGATCAAGCAATCGAATACCTCGGGACGAGGCTCCGCCTGGAGAGTTACGGCGGCTCGTGGCTGACGGACGAGACGAAGGTCGAGCTCCTGGCAGACACGCAGCACGCGCTCCTCCGGCAGATCGAGACCCGGCCCCGGCTATGTCAGGTCGTTAACGACGATGGCGGCAGCGGCGGCAACGGCAAGGCCAACGGCGACGCCCACGGGGATGGCAGTAGGAGAAAGAATCTCTGCCTGAAGGCCATGGCCATCCACGAGTCGTACGTGCAAGACTTCCTCGAGCGCATGGCTACGCTCATCCACATCTTGCCGTACCCTCCGCTACGAGCACCCGAGCTATGATCGATCACCAGCAACGCAGACCGGCGACACATTGTCATAATATGGGAGAAGATGGTCATGCTAGTGCAATATCACAAGAGCCAGGAGCAGACGGGTGCTCTGGCTTGCCCGCTTTGTCTGTTCACCGGCATAGCTGCAGATAAAAAGCGGCTCCTCCGTACCGTACGGAGCACAACCAAGTATATGTAGGCGTACATCCCATGATGACCATGATGACCATGATCGCCTTGCGATCACGGGTGATCACAAGACATGTAGGCACACCCGATTGCCATTCCATAGCATAGATACCCGGTCAGCTTGCAACACATATCAATATCTTCTTCTTGGAATTACGATCCTACGGATCCATTACCTATCGTAACACAACGCCCTGACCTTTCTGCCAATTGACGACGACTTATGTTGGGAACCAAAGTATCACACAGGAGTGTTCGAACGCATTGCCGGTCTACCAGACTCGGCTCGCAGGGCAGGGCTATTAGAGAAATCTACCTGCTACAGTCTTATAAAGATATAATTCAGCTCAGTTCGGTTTACTACACCCCGAGTTTGACATAAATACTGCCATTGGTAGAATCTCTGCACGAAACCATGCAACTCAACAACAGCCAAGGTCATTGAAAACTTTCGCAAGAGAATTTCTTATTCTAATTCGAAGATGATCGATGGATATGACGATTCGACAAACCTTTTCCTGCGACAATGCCATCCGCCTTCCATGAATACTCCTTCCCAGTCTTCTATTGTAGGCAGGTGGGCGCCCATCAAGGCATGACCTAGCTCGAAAGCTAGGGTAAATATAGGCACATTCTCCTCTGTAACGGCGTACCTCGAGCTGGCACAATCAAGCAGGACTCGTGCAGTGTCGCCAAGTAGAAGGCGTCGGGCTTTCGGAAACACGCGACGCAACCGCTGCAACGTGGTTATGCAACGGTCGCGAGGCCAGAAGTCATGGCCCATTAGAAAGCACGTGACCAGATCGACATCGTCAAATTTGACATTTTGATCTAAGCTCGTCGCATCGCGTACGGCGAAAGACAGACGGTTCTCCAATCCGCGTTTCAAAGCTTCAGCTGTGGCGAGTCGGACTGCTGGACCTGCGATGTCAATGCCCATGCCCCTCGCTCGTGGATATCGGTCGAGGATCTGCATTAACCGCTCTCCACTCCCACAGCCCAAGTCGACGACCGATTCGAAATCAAAATCCAGTTCCGCCATAGCTGCCCAAAAGAAGGGATCGAAGTGCTGTCTGTTGATGTCGTGGCAAGCGAAGGCGATTGCCACGCTATCGCGCTGGTAAAATAAGCCCTTACGGTTCTCGTTGCAAACCACATGCGGCATTCGCGAGAAGAGCCCACCAGACCCGATGCTTAACCAATGGAACAATGATTTGTTTCGGTACACTTCATCGAACAGCTTGCCAGCCATCAATACGTCCTGGTCGCGCTTGAAGATGTCGGCGACAATAAGTGCAGTAACTATGCCTTGCATTGAGCCACTGTGGAGATTGTGATGCTCGGCAAATTGCTGCACGTTAACTGTTTTGTGATTTCGCAGTTCATCGAGCAAGCCAGTTTCCCAGGCCGTAGCTATTGCTGACGCTGCAACGGCCGAGTTGAATATAGAGGCGACAGCACGCTCCGTACTGACAGTAGTCAGTACCATATTTGCTTTTGTTCAGCCGTAGTGACAGGAAAACAGGTCACCAATGAAATGAATGTACGGTGTGATTGCGAATGATGGTATGCGCCAGCTGCCGGTCGGGCATATATAAAGGGAATTTCTGCTGTGTCGCTGTTGCAGCTAGTCAGAGACACGCAGTCACGTCAGCATTGGTAAACCGAGAACACCTTAATTGCGCAATGCGAGAGTGTGATTAACAGCTTGAAGAATCGCCATTACGTTTCGCGGTCGTACACGCAAATTAGCTCAACCCATCACGTGTGCCGACTTCTCACCTTACGAGGACCAACAGCTGTCATCATTACACAAATCTTGTATTACGTAAGTTGGTATATAGTGTTGGGCGTAAAGTACAAGACTGCGCAATTTGACCAGACGCCCCATGAAAAATCGGGCTCACTGATTATGTTCCCATACATACTCTGCAGCTCAGGTTAAAATTGATACGACAAGTAATTACTCGTCCGTTTCCACATTTAGGAGCAAGATTTCAACGACTCTAAACATCGTCGAGAATAATTCGATGGGATCCAGCAGTAGCTCTGACCCCGTGTTATGGGGTAACCCAGCCAGCACAGGAGCTGCCTTTGACTTCCGAAGTAAGAAATCTTTTCGAGAAAGAGACATCGATGCTTACCTCTCAATGGAACAGGCGATGTCGTGACAACTCCGTCACTGTCAATGCTCACGGCGATGTCAAGGGCAACGCTTCATGATGATGTCTACTGCGAAGATGCGACGACGTCGAGATTTGAGCAAGAAATAGCTAGCCTATGTGGGCATGAGTCCGCTGCATTTGTCATCAGCGGAACAATGGCAAATCAGCTCGCCATTCGAACTCTCCTCACTCAGCCACCCTACTCAGTACTGGCGGATTCTCGATCCCACATTGTTCATTGGGAAGCGGGGGGACTTGCGCACCTTACTGGTGCAATGGTACAAGCAATAAGACCATCCAACGGCTTATATTTAACGGTTCATGATGCAATCAAGCACGCGATAATTTCTAATGATGTACACAAAGCTCCGACCCGGGTCATTAGCATTGAAAACACCAACGGAGGAACAGTTATGCCTCTAGAAGAACTTCGATCTCTGAAGAATTGGGCATTTCGGAATGACGTTTCAATTCATCTCGATGGAGCTCGACTTTGGGAGGCAGTTGCGGCTAGTGGCACAACCGTGAAAGATTACGCTCAGTGTTGCGATGCTTTAACCTTGGATTTTAGCAAAGGTCTGGGGGCACCCATGGGGGCAATGGTTGTCGGAAGCTTCAGCCTTATACGGAATCTAAAACGCCTTCGGAAAGGCATAGGAGGCGGCATGCGACAAGCCGGTATCCTTGCGGCAGCGGCACAACAAGCGGTCAGAGAGAACTTTGGAAGATGCCAAACTGACACAAAAGGAATCCTAGTGCTCGGGCACCGACTCGCTCGAAGAGTCGGCTATATGTGGATAGCTAGAGGCGGCAAACTCTTGAGAGCAGTTGAAACAAATATTGTTTGGTTGGATCTCAATGGCGCTCGCATTGATGCTCATATGTGGAACGAGGCAGGTAAACAACATGGAATTAAGCTCAATGGCAAAAGGGTCGTGCTCCATCATCAAATTTGCGAAGAAGCCATGGTTAGATTTGGGTTGGTGATGGATCATTTCCTCTTGGTGCCTTCCACAACATCGGAGAGTGTTGAAACAAAGAAAATGGATTCGCTTGGGTTATCAAAGATTTAATGGCGCCCGCCAGTAGGAGTTTCCTGTATATCCATTTCTGTGCGCTTATTATCAATTGATCAGTCTTTGTAACTTGCAGTGAACGCGATGTGCAGCTGCGCCGACCCCCCGAACGGGACTGGCAGATGCGGAAAACAAGAACTGAACTGAACTGAACTGTATTGTAGCCGCTATATACCCGCAATCATGCCCGGCGAGCGGGGTCTGGCAGGAGCCGGCGCGGTCGGATGTTTGTCCGGCCGCCCCACGTCGCCGATGTAAACACATCGGCCAGCTGTCGCCAAAATTCCGCCTTGCTCCTCAACCTCAATTTGCCCGTGGCTGATGCCCTCATGTCTTGGGTCCGCATACCTACAGTCTCCCTCCAGTGCTTGCTTTACCTGGTTTAGGACTCGATCTTGAATTGCCCAAGGATCTCCGTCAGTTCTGCGAACTTGATGGCCTTTGCGGCTGCTTTGCGCTCGTTTAATATGTCCCGGAGGTCGTGTCGTCCTGGAAGGCGGCCCAGTTCCCGGTTCCTGACTTGTCGATACTTGCGGCATCGCAGCAGGATGTGCGATACCGTCTGGCGTCCTTTCCTTCATAGGCAGTTGGCGTTCGTGGCGTCCGGTCCTCTTCGGTTGAAGAGGAAGCCGTTAAGTCCTATCTTTTCTGTCCGCATCTGGACGAGGGCGCTGTGGCGCTTGCTCAACCCCTCGTGTAGCTGCAGGACCTTTTTGGTTGGCCTAGGCGTGGATCGGAATGAGGTTCTGCCAACTCTTTTCTACCGACCACCTGAACGCCCACGTTTTCAACGTGGGAATAAAGGAAGAAGAGCTCCGCAGATCTCTCCGCTCGAGGTCCCGCTGCCCCGTTTTGTCGCCATCCTGTGGCTTCCTTGGCAATCTTGTCTGCGTCTTCATTGCCTTGCACCCCGTTATGCGCTGGGATCCATCGTATTTCGATAGGCAGGTCTTGTAGTGCTGCCGTCTGGAAGACGATTTTTTTCAGCAAGTATGCTCCCGGCTTGCCCCTTGGCTTAGCTGTCGATCGGATGGCTGCTTGGTTGTCGGTGTAGATTAGGACCTTGCCTCGCCGGTGTCCCGCGGTGGGTCTTGCTGTGCGATGTCGAGCGCTAGCGAGATGCCTTCCAGCTCGCCGGCGTAGGTGGTCGAAGTGTTTTCTCTGCCCATATATGAGCGACGCGTCTGCTGTGTTGTCGGGCAGACCGCTGTTGCTCCGACCCTGGCGTTGATACCTCTTCCGTCTGTATATATTTGGAGCGCTGCCGGCTCCTGTCTCATAAGGTCCAGGTGTCTTTTGCGGGCCTTGTCTGCTGTCTCTTTATATTACTCCGTAGAGGGTGTTACGACTACGGCCGGCGAAGCGGACCTTTACGGGACACGTGACCGTAAAAGCTGACTAAGATCTTCAACACTCGGCTCCCAATGAAGTAGACACTCTCCCTAATGACTAAGCAAATCCAAACTGAACACGGACTAATGGTCGAACCGGAGGCCGCCACCGCGAGGCGCAACCCTCGGCACGGCAGACCGCGGGATGGGCCCGGGCAGCCAGTGAGCGCTGGATTGATGAAATCGCGTGAAATCGCGTGCGATTTCATCGAGCAAGCGACCATCCGCAGGATCATTGCCTCCAGCTACGATTTAGATCACCAGAATTGCACGCGATTCTATCGATTCAGGTACATCGCACCAGGTACCACAAGGTATATAACCAGGACTAGATCTCCCTCTCGATAGCATAGATAGCCAGCTTATAACACAGATCAATGTCCTCTTCTTGAGCCCTCTTGACGTTCAGGATCGTAGTGATCGATTGGTGTGACGGTTTGGTCCAATCCACAGGGTAGGTTGCTACAGAGTTCCCGAGGGATGAACCGTGCTTGGGTTTATGTAGGCAGAGAGGTCAGGGCGTCTGTCACGGTATGTGATGGAATGGTTGATCCGTCCGATCAATCAGGGTCGTAATCAAGTGTTATGACCACGGCTCGCGAAGCGAACATAGTCGGGACATATGCCAGCCCCGCCGCAGCGGCCACCGGTCCGATTGTTGATCCGCACTCAACTTGGACTTGCTTAGTCATTGACGAGAGTGATCAAAGAGGTTCGTCAAGTTCTCCCAGTCACGTGCCTGGGCATATGTCCCGACTATGTTCGCTTCGCGAGCCGTGGTCATAACACTTGATTACGACCCTGATTGATCGGACGGATCAACCATTCCATCACATACCGTGACAGACGCCCTGACCTCTCTGCCTACATAAACCCAAGCACGGTTCATCCCTCGGGAACTCTGTAGCAACCTACCCTGTGGATTGGACCAAACCGTCACACCAATCGATCACTACGATCCTGAACGTCAAGAGGGCCTAAAAGGACTAAAGGAAAACGGATGATCAGATAGTTGGGCATCGTCTTCCATGCAAATTCGACGTGCATAACGGTATGTAGTTGCTTCCCGCTATCACGGTTAAATATTGGTACTAAAATAAATAAACCCGCATTGGTAGCAATTTGACAGTTAGGCGGGAGTGAAAGGTACTACGTATCCTCCGTTTTGTCAAAAGACTAAACCTTAAAGGTCTGAAGCTCGGTAGCACGCAACCTGCTAATAGACACCGAATGCCCTGGGTCACCAAACGTGTGCCTGGCTGCGTTACCCCGTAAAGGCGGCGCCAGGATTTAATAAAGCGGTTGCTTCATTGCCCCACGCCACGGCACCCGCAGGGCTATACGCGTCAGTACAGCAGTAAGTCTATACCGTCACAAGTGTCACTCAAGTTATTAGCAGGCGCTTACGACATCGGCTATTAGCTATCAGCTACAGTCAGAGGCGCATTCGCAAGTACCATACATTTAGCGGCGGCCAGCGGCGGCGGCTCTGCGCTGCATTACATCATCCGCACGGATACCCGTGCGCCTATGGGCTCCCGGAAACACTCATCCACCTTCCACTTCAGGCAAGTACCTGCGACTAATTTGACTCAGCCATATCTTACTAACTACTATACAGGGCGACATCGCCACATTTCTCCCGACGCTCCATCCAAAACAAGGTGTGTGCCATGCATTTTCGTTTTTTCGTAAATCTTGTTGAGCAGCATTAATCGTCGTTGTGACTGTCCGGATTTTGGCGGGCGCGCGGCACGGTCAACTCCTTATTCTTCAGTCACAATGGCCGCTTTTCCGCCTCCAAATGACAACATCGATTGGTCTAATATTGGGTTTCGAGTCAGTGAAGGTGATCGAAGCTGACATCTAATGCCTTGATGAGCTACTAACCAATCACACAGTCAATGGTCACATCGAATCAACGTATTCCCGAGTGACGGGCGAGTGGACGCCATTACGTTTCGTAAACAGCCCATACATGCGCATACATGGCATGGCACCGGCACTAAACTACGGCCAACAAGTTGGTGAAGGACTTAAAGCTTTTAGAGCACCGGGAAACACAGCTTTGACAATTTTTCGCCCCGATCGCAACGCGCAACGTATGCAGCACTCTGCCGACGTAGCCTCGATGCCACACGTGCCCAGGGAAATGTTTATGCAAGCTTGTCGTTCAGCTGTCGCCATGAATGCTTCTTTCGTTCCCCCTCATGAAAGCGAGGCCGCGCTGTACTTACGACCGCAACTATATGGTTCGGCGCCGCAATTGACTCTTACGTCGCCGGACGAATACACTTTCTGCGTCTTTGCCATGCCAACGGGCACAATACATGGCACGAAGCCTGCTAGGGCACTCATCATTGATGAATTCGATCGTACCGCGCCCAATGGTTCGGGACATGCGAAACTTGGCGGCAACTATGCACCTGTTCTGCGCTGGAGCGACAAAGCCCGGCGCGAAGGCTTCAATATTACGTTACACCTTGACAGCGCCCGGCATGAAGAGGTCGATGAGTTTAGCACTTGCGGTTTCATCGGTGTTAAGTCTTTCCCCGCTGGAGACGTAACCATTGTTGTCCCAAATTCGAAATGTATCATCAAGAGCATCACAAGCGACAGCATTCTGCAACTTGCGCGCAGTTACGGCTGGAAGGTTGAAGAAAGGTCCATAAAATACGTGGAGTTGCCAGCTTTCACCGAAGTCATGGCCGTTGGCACTGCAGCATCGCTGGTTCCTATACGTTCCATTACTCGTCGCCGGCAGATCTCATTGTCGCCAGGTCCGCGCGTGACGTTCAACGACGATAATGCGTCGGAAACAATAACTTACATCCCAGATTCACAGAACGGGATTGGAAAAGTATGCCAGAAACTACTGACGCACCTGACAGCTATTCAACGAGGCAAGGCTAAGGACGTATTTGGCTGGAATTACTATGTAACGGAGGACGACATGCTAATTGATGGTGTAAAGGTGTAGAATCAACCGCAAAAATAAACATGTTATTAATAATATAGCTGAATAATCTATCGTTGCTTTAAATTTCATGATTTCTCGAGCCATGTGGAGAGAATCTAGCTATAATTAGGAATAACTCCGACAACAGCGACCGAGATTGTTGTTGCAGAGGTGAAGAACGACTAAGTATCTATATGGGGTGCCCTACCATTTGATCTCCTATTCGTTTGAAATTTAAATGGTTTAAAATAGTGAATAGTATTGCAGTAATGACATACATTTCCCACGAGCTAGACGTGACATCGTGCTCGCACCGTTAGCTGTCCCCTGGATAGCGTTTGCGCCGACTCCACGCTCGTTCAATATGTTCCCAGAGATCATGTCTTCCTCGGATAATACGCAATTCTGGGCGCCCGAGCTATGGATAACTACGCATTATTGCAGGAAATAAGAAACTTATCGCTTCCAATAGCGCCGTCACACGATCAGATGCGACGTACCATGTCGCAGCAGTTGTCCCAGCAAGAGAATCCAATATTCCAGATCATTCGGAGCAGCCAGACTCAGAGCAGAGTGCACAGCGGACCTCGTCTGAAAACTTTTTCGCATATTAGATGAAGAATGCCTGGGCTTGTCTTGCCAGCTGGATGATGTGTTTCAGCAGCCCTTGACGTTCGAGGTCTGCAGCAGGCATTTGCTCGTTCAGCATGGCAACCTTCCCGAACCGCGTCCATAATGCGTGCGTCTTGTCGCGTTGGTGTCGCTGTTTGACTTTGACACGATTTGTGACCTAATAGCTGCGCACGACAACGCGGTCGATCCCTCTCAAAGTGGACAGAATTGGTGACAACAGGAGCGGCTCACCTGGAACTGCGCAACACCAAACCTGCTAATTCACGACGTGTAGGATCCCGCATTCCGAGCATAGTCTCTTCATCCATGAAGAGCGCACCTCTTCTGGCAAATCGAGACTGTCCAACGACGAATTGCTTCATCTGCCTTTGAAGTTGCACGTCCTCGGGATCACAGCACGAACTCGTCCGTACAGGACCATATGACTACTGTAACGCTTTCCACGCGTCGGCGCTAAACAGGAAAGGCACTCACGTAATTGATAAGCCATTCTCTCCCGGCACACAACGGGTAAAAGTCTTGTCAAGCTACATAAGGAGGATTATGCTGCACGCGAGTGTGGCGTCACATTTTTGTGTGACAGTTATGAGCCCGGGAGATCTAGTGGGTCAGATCTGTAACTTTCCTGCCTGTATAGACCGCCTTAGCGGCTAGATCCGAAGGCCGCAAGTTCGAGTCGTAAGAATTGGGGTTGGAGCGTCAGCCTTTACGTGAGGGGATCTGAAATTAGAGCCAAATATTGCGATGATGCGCGGCTCGGCCAAAGAATTAAGGTGAGCTTAAAAAGGCGAGATTTGGATGAGTCAATCTTGTTGTATCAGTTCACTCGAATTTTCAAGCAACGCGAGAATTCTGCGTAAAAGGGGGGTGTGTCAAGATACATAAGGAGGATCATGCTGCACGCGAGTGTGGCGTCACATTTTCGTGTGACAAGTCTTGAGATCTTAAGCTTCAGGATGTGTTACACATGAAGTGGCACCTTTGCTCCTACCTGATTGGCTACCGATGGTTGTGACGGATTTAAAAAAAAAAAAGCCTGCCGTGCTACTACTATGTTCCGCGACGTCCCAGGGATCACAAATAGCCCTGCTCAGGTATATTGCTAGGTATAGCGCGCCAGAACGAAGAAAAGAACACTTACAGGTACTGTAGAACATATATATTGCAGTACGACTAGGCGGACTCGGGCCTATTGAGGGGACTGCGAACCACAAGACTACGTGACCTAGGGCACTCGGTACCAATTTGGGGGGTCGCACGCAACCGAAGCTTGAGATCCTGTAGCTTCAAACCTTGTCACAATACAAATGGTTTCTTGGCTCCTACCTGACTGTCAAATTGGCGGCGATTCGGGCCGAACCATTACGTATATACTCTAGAACATATATAACCGAATATCTTCTGACTTTCGAATTATACGACCCGTCAAAGCGTTGTTGGAGTTGTTCGGGCTCTAAAGGATAAGAAATGCTTATAAAGCCCTACCTGGCTGTAGTTCTCATTACAGACTTTGCCCCCTAGACGTGGCTGGTTCTTTATACGTCTCGGAACGCGTAACTCCGGCGTGACAGGGATAATCCGTTTTATCAAATGACACTTATAGTAGCCATGGCATGAAGAGAAGATGCTAAGAACGAGCAGATCATAGGGCGCAAGTTACTCGTAGCTGTAACAATAACCCGGTCAGATGGGACTTCGTGAGCTACAGCATCACGTGAAGGTGAGAATTTTCGATCCGGGCCGTGCGGCACCAGAGCTTGAGATCTTTTAGGCTTAATCTTATCATTATACTGTACCTGTGGCACCTTCTGTTCCTACCTGACTGCCGACTCATTGGTGACCAGTGAATCATTCATTACACTAGCTATGGACTGTTTTAGTCTTTGCGCGAGATTTAGAGAGGCTGGATGAATATTAGAAAGGTCAAGAACGGTGCGCACTGCGGTATCGGCGTCGTCCAATGGAGCTGATGCCCGTGTCACTAGTACCAACACTCTACGGTATCCGGACGTTCTTTTCGCGGAACCTAGTGGCTTTGGCTACAAGAGCTTGTGCGACAGAACTTCATATAAGCACTCGGTCAGGGCTGCAAGATTAGGCGATTCAACACGATTTAGGATGAATCCTGTGTCACGTCATAATCTATATGTCTGGCTAATCTGGATAGAAGATGCACAGCATGGCTCAATTTATCTGTCACGCTTTGAACTCGCCAGATGGGTTTAGGGGTTAAATGAGTATTACCTGTGAAGTTCTGCAAATGCTTCCTGGCGATCGTAGCTCAAACGCTCATACATAACAAGGGCTTCAAAATCTTTGTTGCAATCACGTTGGAAGGCCCCTTCTTTCGGATCTGCCCTCACTATTTGGCAAGAGTCTCTCTCATTTCTCCTGTTGTTTTGTCTATGTGTCTTCCAATTATTGAGGACTTGAGCTGCGTGAGCACCCGCTTTGTCTCAGGCGGGGCTTCCAGGGTTGCAAGAAGCGGTAGCCTGAGCGAAAACCTCTCCAAGCATATCTCAAATAACGGGTGACGATTATGACATGATATTGCATGCAATTTACATCCTGCGAGCGTAGGCGAGGCTGAGATGGAAGAACCCTATTGAGCCGTTGTAATACCAGATGGCGTTTGTTTTCGCAAGTTCGGAAGGACGCGCTGGAGGAGATTGTGGGGCGCTGCGATACTGTTCACAGGTCACAACTGAGGCAGCCACTTGGCCTCTTACCCGGCACTAAAAAATCTTACACGGGCTACGCATAACGCCGCGCAGCCAGTAAGTCTTTTGTTTGTTTTTCTAAATGTTCGAATTTTTTTTCTTTTTTTTGGGGGGGAGAGGTTTTATAGAACTCATCATCGTAGCATTTCTTTTGCCTCGATAAGGTTTTTGTTACGCCCAAGGTTACAGGACGGGTCGGCGCGCAGCTCACACGGCTCGGAGCAATGGCCGGGACGCAGTCATGTGGCGAAGTGGAAGTTTCTTTAATCTTTGGCACTACGAAACTCCATTCGGAAAGGCGGTGCAAGGCTCACAGAGACATGGGTGCAGCCCACGGCACGGCGCAGCCCGAGTGATGGGCTGCTACGACCAACGAACGTCGGATCATTGAAACTTCGTTGATGTTATGTCATTCCAGCCCTTAATCATTGCATATGCACGACGGCAGCATCATTGCAGTCGTTCGTCGAGTTCATCGATCCAGGAACATCCCACCAGCTGCCACGCGGTATTTATAGCTAGGACTAACTCCCCCTCCCCTTAGGACAGATACAGATAGCTAGCCTGCAACACAGATCGATACCTTCTTCTTGGGGCCCCGTTCACCGTTCTCGATCATATTGATCACTTGGTTACGATAGACTGATCCGTCTAATCAACATTGAACCTATCCATCACCTACCGTGACAGACGCCTTGATCTTTCTGCCAACCATAAGCTCACTTTATTCCTTGGGCATACAAATCGTCACGTGTACGGTTTATCCCAACCGTTTCAAAGAGCCTGCTTCTATCACAAGCTAGAAGTCTCGACCAATCGTAACTATTACATCACTCCAACGAATAGTGAAAATTTCTGTTTTTTGCTAAGCACTATAACCCGTAATTGAGACCTAGCCAGTGCTGTAAAGCATTGCCGCTTCCGGAAGAACGTACTGCCGCCATATTAAAGTGTGGTGCGCCGTACTACGGGTAAAGGCCTGGAAACAGTCTGAGTCAGTCTCGTGGGACGTGCAGTGCTGACGTTGCTGGTGGGGCAATTAACACTAGCGGACCAACGAATTCGAAGGTAGCTAAGACTGGTTGCTTACGTAGTCGCTCCACTGGAAGTAGTTGTCAGAACA
>JALHBU010000262.1:0-59084 GCA_024340005.1 Tolypocladium tropicale | reverse complement strand
CTTTTTTTTTTTTTCCTTTGCCCGTTTTGACTGCCAAGGAGATCGCGAAGATTCCGCTCAGTCGGCTTGAGCCATACATATGGCACCAACAGTCACAAGGGGAGATTTTGGGGTGATCCATGACCCACCGAGTTGGAGAAAGTTCAAGATTGTGTTTGCTTCCTCTTCTCGCTCGAGTTCTCCTTTTCGTTGCCGAGCACGAGATTGCTCGTGGGCACTCCAATCTCGGAAGATTCGTTTGGGCAGTCCGGATACATTTTTTCGCCCACAGAGAACGACAACGGGCATACACAATGACACAGACGGATAAACTGGCAAGGATACCAGTATTTTTATACCAACTTCGCTCTTACCCGAAGCAACTCCTCAAGCCGAACCTTTGTCATCACACACGGGGAAGGCGGGCGAGGGATAATGGGGGAGCTTCATCAGGACGATAGTGTTCTTCAGAGCATGGCATTTGAGAATGATTATGATGATATTAGCAGTTTAGCTATGCCGCTACGGAGTGGTATTGTAACTCCTTTTCCTCCGGTCATATTCATGACTGGTCAATTGAGGTATCTGTCTATAAACACAAGCTCCCCAACGCCAGCCTTTCCGTTTAGCCTTGATGATGTTTGGAATCGCTTCGCTCAACATGGTCTATTCTTTGTCGTCTCAGTGACATCTCTGATTGTCCAGACGCTTGTTAACTCCACCCAAGACGGCCTTGAGAATCTGATCCGCCGTGAGGGTCGTGTAGCCTCTCTGGCCAAATTTGAGCGTGTCGGCAATGTCGCGGCATCGGTACTTCTGTGGCAGTCCGTCATCGAGCGCTTCCAGCATGGCCGTCGCGCCGGCGTTGTTACCGATCTGAATGAACTGGATGCCGACCTGGTAGGGGGGCGCCTTGAGTCGGTCGAGCTCGCGCGCAAAGTGCACGATGGCCGGCTCGGGCAGGTGCGGGTTCGAGCCGTTAGCCCAGGAGGGTCCGGGCATGCCGTCGGTCAGAACGATGACATTAAGCGGCTTTACATCACGAACGTCCTCAGCAGCTCGCAGTTGCGCAAAGTACGGGTCGAGGATATCCTCGATGCGGCTGCGGGTTGGCGTCGGCCCATAGGGGCGCACGCTGTGGAAGAGCTGCTCAACGACAGCCGCGTCCGTGATGTCGTAGTACCCTCCCTGTGCCTTGCCCTCGGGACAGGCATCTGATGACTTGTGGTTCATGAAGTGCACGTCGATGCCGTCGTCGTCGTGGCTGGTGCACACGGGGGTGATCTGGCGCAGGGCAGACTCGACTTGGCGCCAGCGCGCACCAAGCATCGACGTCGAGTCATCGATGAGAAAGACGGTGTCGAAGAGGAACAGGAAGTAGTGCGGATCCTCTTGGTGGTTTTGGAGATTCTCCAAGGTATACTCTGAGCCGGGCGGCGCGGCGCTGCTATAGCTCGGCGGCGGACCGGTGACGGTGTAAGCGGGCGGAGGATCGTTATTTGCTGTGGCAGAACATGTCAGCGGGCTGCGTTTTCGAGGCATATGCACCTGGAAGGTCGAGCCATACCTGTGTCCTGTGGTCTAGATTCCTGCCCGTTTCTGTATGGGTTTGCAGGAGCCAGACCGCGCTGCGTGCCCGAGCTGGACTTTGACTTGTCCGAAGCGCTGGACAGCTTGCGCGATACCTTGTCCTTGGCACGCCCGAGAAGTCTATCCATGATGTCCGCTTGAGAGATAGTTGTGAGAAGACTTGAGCTGCCAAAAATCCGTGTATGTTTTAGGTGACAGAGGGAGAAAATGTGTTGAGCAAACGCTGGGGATGAGGCAGGAAGAAGGCAGTGATGCGGTTGTGCTTGCCAAACAAAGACGCAATGGAGCACCAAGCAACTGTGAATGCGAACCCGATGGCTTTGGGTCTGACATGAACAAAAACCAGTCTCCAAACAATTTCTTATATCTTCTACGCATGCAATTTTACGTTCAAGCCAACGTGCTTCACTGCTCCTGATGCGGCGTGATAGAAGAGGTCAGCTTCCGGCTAGGGGGCGACGGGCTCGGGGCGCAGCGCCCAGGCGGCCAAGGCATACTGGCAAGGTTGCGAGGTTGCGAGGTTGAGGTCCGCTCAGCCACCTGCAGTTCCACGTTCCCACCAAACAAAAGGTGTGGCGCACGAGGCAGTGAACCCAGTCAGTACCCCTGCGCGCGCCCGTTCGGGCAATGAGCCGGGGGGGCGGGCGGCAGCCTGGGCTCCACGCCTCTGTGGCGATCCGATGAACCCTTGGAGCCAAGCTCGAGTGCCTGGCAGCTCAGCCTTCTGGAAACTCGACAAAAACCCGCTTAGCATCGCGCAGGGGCAAAGTCTACAGCATGACTATCATAGTCGACTCGAGTCTGACTTCAATCAGGTGGGGCAGCCCCTGTCTGTTGGATTGCTCTCGTCACGCTGCGGCTCCAAACCACACGACTGAACAGAGTTGGTCGCATCAGGATCTAATCTCGATACCAGCGAGCAGACATCTCTCCTCTGGCGTACGTGCATACAGTTTCCATCCTTCAGACCCTTCAAATTCGTAGACAAGTCTCCCCCAAAGACACGGTTACTCAGACTTGCGGTGCCTGCTCATGCATGGTCAGATCTTGTTCTCGTAAGGGGGTTCGTTAACTCATCACATACTTGATCACGACACGCTCGATGCCGTCCAGGCCTTTGCGCAGGACGTCCATTCTCGGGCCGTAAGAGAAGCGCACAAAGTGGTGGCAGGGGCTGTCAAACAGATCACGACGACGCGAGGGGTTGAGGTCAAAGAAGATGCCGGGCACGACGATGACCTTTTCTTCCAGACAGGCCTGGAAGAAATTCAGGCCGTCCGAGATGGACTCGGGCAGGCCCTCCAAGTTGAGCCAGCTGTTACACCGTCAGCATCGGGGCAATCAGAGCTTCAGGACCAAGTGCAACGTACAGGTAAAAGGTCGAATCGGGCACGTATTTGATCACGAAGCCCATCTCACGCAAGCGCCTCACCACGAAATCACGCTTGTCCTGCAGCGAACCCGTCAGATTGGTGCTGTGCTCGGTAGCTCGTGCGTGAACTTACCCGGAAGTGGCGCTGCAGGTGAACCATCTCGGTCTGCACCAGAGTCGGGTCCAGCATGGGAATGGCAGCTTCTTGGAAAGCGTGGCAAGCACCGCCATCCAGGTAGCTTCCGCATGAGCCAATACTACACAAGGGTCAGCTAGGCTGCAAATAGGTAGTCATGCCATTCTCGGTGTCACGCACGCGCTGATGTATTCCTTGGGGCCCAAGATCCACGCAATGCGCCAGCCGGGAAGCCTAAAGCGCTTGGTGAGCCCATCGATGATCAGCACATCATCCTCGTCGACGTCCTCGACGTTTTCGGCCGCCGAGATGGTGGTGCCGTCGCAGTTGCTCGTGTAGTTGTAGCCAGAGTAGAACTCGTCGCTGATAAAGGTCGCACGGCCGCGGCAAATATCCTGGATCTCGGCCAGCTCCGGGTTGGCGACGACCCTGCCGGTAGGGTTTCGAGGGTTCGAGGTCAAGATAACGGAGGTACCGCGGGCGATTTCTTCGGCAATCTTGTTGGGGTGGATGTGGTAGCCATCCTCTTCAGACAGAGGGACGGGAATGGCAGCAAACTGCACCGACATGTCAGCTCTCGCCCATCCTGTTTCGGGGCCGCCTTGCGAAACGCACGTTCTTGAACAGACTCAGCATCTCGTTGTAGGCCGTGTAGTCGGGCAAGAAGAAACTCAGGTACGAGTTGCCCAAGACGGCGGCGATACGGATCAAGCCGGCGCGACCACCCGGGACAATGGCGACGTTCTCCCAGGTGTACAGGCTGTCCTTGCCCTTGCGGTGCGACTCGTTGTAGAGCTTGGCCACGGCCTCTCGCAGGGGGCGGATGCCCGCCGTCGGACCGTACTCTCGGGCGGCCACGGACACGTCGATGCTCTCTGGCCGCTTGAAGCAGCCCGCAATGTCATCTTCAACCTCGGGGGCGCCCTGGCCCAGGTTCGCCCAGTTGTCGGGCTCCTCGAGGAAGCCGAATTCGGAGGCGCGCTCCGTGCACCAGACGACACCGGTGGAGGATCGGCTCGCATCGAGGCCGGCATGCGGCATGTGACCCTCGTGGGCATTGCGGAACTGGCGATGGATCTTGGACTGAGTCTCTGCAGGGTGAGGCCGTCAGCATTGCATGCGCAGAGCATCGGCCACCATTCGAGGGTTGGGGGTCCATTCGCATGTACACTGCGGGGAGGGGCGACGAAGCTTTTGGAGGGGTAAGGGATCGACAACAAGAAGACGGTGCAGCGATTGCGGACCACGAAGAGAGAGGCCCTGTCTAACCTGACGAGGTGTCGCGGCAGTGTGCGAGATGCGAAGATGGGTCTGACTGACCGTTTTGCGAGGGCTCGGCATTGCTGAACCGCCGCTGCAGCGGCTTGGGCACGCCCGTGTGGCGGTTGATTGAGAGTCTGCGGCCGCTGAACATGGTGAAGACGGCTGTGAAGCTGTTTTTGGGCAGAGGAGACGAGGGACAGGAGAAGCGCAGCTCTCTTGCGGGCGCGACTGGCGGAACGGTGCAGGTGGT
Source organism: Tolypocladium tropicale (assembly GCA_024340005.1). Lineage (NCBI taxonomy): Eukaryota > Fungi > Ascomycota > Sordariomycetes > Hypocreales > Ophiocordycipitaceae > Tolypocladium > Tolypocladium tropicale. The sequence goes on along the minus strand of JALHBU010000262.1, from coordinate 54,494 downwards.
GCAAAATCGGCAGTCCCCAGAAAAGAGCTCAAGCGATGGCAGGAGCGAAAGCTTGGAGCTCAGGCGCAGCGTGGGCTGTTTTGTATGCTCCCCAAGCTCAACGGGCTGGATGGGAATGCATCCCAGGGCCAAGAACACGACTCGTAGGTGCTGCGCCAATCCCTGCAGGGCCTCGCAGGTCCACTGGCCGCCACCGCATCGTGGCTCGTCTTCGGTGGGACACCCGCCGAAGCCGCCTGTGCCGGCGCACCACCAAGCAACCAAGCCTTACCCATCGACGGGACGGCGAGACATGGCTGGCCTGGCACCACGCGGCGGCCTCTCCGACCAGGGCTGCCAACAACCTGGGCGTACGAATGCTCGATTCGACACGGATCCGCGGCCAGCGGACCACGACGCTCTCTGCCGACATTGCCATTCCCATGGCGAGCGTCACAGGTGAGACGCGAGACGGAAGAATCGGCACGGCGGCGGGAGCTGGGACTCGTTACTGCCGGTCGTTGGTCCACCAGTCCACGTCCCCTGTACTTCGTACGCCAGTGAGGGTGAGGCCATCGGTGGTGCCAGGCGGGCAGCCATTGCGGTGGAGCTTTCGTGGGCAATGGGAGGAAACGAAGCGGTGTCTGGGGTCCGCTAGCCAAGCACCGGCTGCCGGCTGGCTCCTTCCAGGTTGCCCGCCTTGCTGGCCAGGTACGAGGCAGCAGGCTTCTTGTAATTGTCTCAGCCATATAGATAGGTAGCGGCAGTGATCACGATGCAACGGCCGAGGCGTCGTATCGAATTTCGACCGCGGCTGCAATTACACACCGGTATTGTACCCCGACCCTGTCAAGGCAGTTCGGTGCGAGCATGTCAACTTGCGGCGCGCCTGTCACTCCCTTCAACTTGCTGGCAGCACTGCATATCCCCCGCCTCCAAGGTTGGTGACCGTGCATATACTGACGCATGTCCCGCAGCACCCTGTCTCACCGCAACTGGTGACTTGCATCACCGATTCGTCCCGTCTAAATTGCCAAGATTGCATTTCCTGGACTGACGTCTCACGGCCGTTGAATTCGGACCTCCGCGGCTCTGCCAACCTGCACGTCGTCTCGCAGACATAATGGTGCTGCAGGTGGCGGCCACGTGCAGGCTGCAGTGATGCAGATATAGGCGTGCACCAGGCTGAGCGAGGCGCCGTCGTTTGCTTGCGCGAAGCTGAACAATAGTGTCCAAGCCGCAATGCTCGCGATGATCCCCAGGGGCGCGTTACAGCGTGGTGAACTTCGTACGAAGTGCTTGGACTCGTCTGGGCTATCTCTCCCGACGCCGCCAGGTCCAACTCGGTGTCCAATTAGGCTGGGTTATGCGGAGGCAGGGGTTGAATCCGCCCCCAACTTCAATAGTGGGGACGCCCGAAAAGTGACACTTTCTTTCCTCTCACACCTCGCCAGCTTCACTCACCTTTCAACACGCGAGCCCCGTCGCCAACCTCGAAGCCTTGCCATCGCCGCATTCATTCCACCCCTGCAAGACGGCATTGGCCTCAGTCACTCGCTCGGGCACATCGAAGGGCCCGCCCTCTCTAGATTCGTACCGCGCTTGAGCCTCATCAATCGCCACCCCGTTCACGAGAGAACGCGAAGAACACTGCGACTCATCTGCCCTTGCGCATTATAATGCCATATATCTCGCGCAGCATCGCTCGGTTCTGCACCTCAAGCCCCCTTTCCCGTCTTCCATCAGCCCTCCTTGCCGTGCGGCCGGCCACCATGGTATCCTCCAACTCCTCCTCGTCCCCTTCAGCGTATTCAACTCGGCAATCACCGGAGCCATCCGAGCAAGGATCCACGTCGAATAACAAATACCTCCCTGCTCCGGGCGAGGGCGAGGGCGAAGCCGTTACTACTCTGGATGTCAGCGGTGGCGGCACTACGGTCAAGCTCGGAGCCTTGGGCCCGCTTGTCGTCAACCAAGACGGCACCATGTCCAGGATCTCCAATTGGAGAGAGATGAGCGATATTGAGAGGGAAAACACATTAAGAATTGTGGGCAAGAGGAATCAGCTCCGTCTGGCGGCTCTGAAGAAATCGCAAGGCGATGAGGAGCCCAGAAGCTAGAGAGAAACGTGGTTGAAATTTAAGAAAAAAACCTGGCCATCGGCTACTTGGCCCTCTCTATGTGCACCATTCCGTCATGTAGTTGATATATGTCCGATCCAAATCATTGTCATCTGCCAACCGTCTCCCGGTTGTCCCACAGTACACATCATCCCGCTTCCCCTGAGCAATCATTAAAACGCCTGAACCCGCACAACGCCAACGGGGAGAGTGTAGGTACACTCATATGCCCCGGATGAAGAAACCACCGTCAAAACCTCGGAGTCGCGGCCAAACTCGTCACCGCTCCTCCTTGGCAGCCTCGACGGTTGAAGCCTCGCTGGCATTGGCTTTCGTCTTTTCAGCGGCATGCTTTGTGAACTCTTTCCAGAGCGCAGTGATATCCTCGCTGCCCTCGTTCTTCTCTACAAGCAAGTTCTTCAACCACTTGTTCTCAGTCTCCAGCTGTGACACCTTGGTCTCCAGGCTGCTGATCTTGTCGTTCATCTCCTTGGCAGACTTCTCGAGGGCCTGCTCGCGCTGCTTCTTCTTAATGCGGAATCGAGCGCTGGCAGCCGTGTTCCGCCTTCGCTTGTCCTCCTCGGCGGCCTGACGTGAGGCATCTTCGAAGTTGATCTGCTGGCCGGTCACGGACATGGCCTCGGCCTTCCGCTTCTCGGCGGGCCGAACACTGTTTTGCCGGAACTGAGCCTGCTGCTGCGGAACTTGAACGGGCGCGTGGTTGGGTTGAATAGAGTGGAAGCTCTGGGCACCATCCGCGAAGTTGTTGACGGAAGGCGGAACTACATATGCGTTGTTGAACTCTGTGAAGTTGAAGTCGCCTGTGGAACGGAATGGTCAGCATGCATTGCTCTCAGAAAGCAGTATAAAGCGTAGTTCCATGTTGGATCCCAGTGGAGGCTGCAGAAACAAAAGAGTCCCGCGAAGTCATGGCACGTGGGTAGGGAAAAGCGATAGGTGATTTGGCTGACGCCCAGCACAGGCGCCCGGTATCGATCACGAGGAATTGCACCATCGCGGATCATTTGTCAGCCCCAGACTGCCCCACCCCCAACCACATGTAGCCGCCCTGAGTTCGCGCCTGAACCGCTGTGCAGCGGATAAAAACGCAAGGGATAGGCGGAACATGGCAGCAAAGCGGTGGGTACGGAGGGAAAACAAGGGACAAGTGCATATTGTGTGATTTCGAGTGCTGCGAGAATGACAAGGGGTATCTGCAACCCCGCGTGGGGTGGTTTTGCTCGAAGCGAGGAGTTCGGACGCAAGCCGCGAAACAAGGCGAGTGACAAAGTGAACACAGTACTCACCAGACATAAAGTCCAAGTTAGGCATATCTCCCATGGTCGACGGCGCAGACGTCACGTCGTCAGACGCGTTGGAACTGTGCCGTCCCACGGCCTCGGCATCGGGCTTGATCGGCTGGGCCTGGAAGTCCATGTTCTGGCCCGAGTCGAAATCGAAGAACTGCGTGTTCGTGAAGAGAGCAAGGTCGTCCTCCATGTTGAAGTTTTCCTCGACGGGTGTCGTGTCTTGAGGGCTGATGGTGTTGAGATCCCGCAGGTATTGCGACACGTTGGGACCGTGCCTGCCACTGTACGTCGACATGATTGATGATTTGACGGCCGTCGGTGCGAAACAAAGGGCCTTTGTGTATTCCTCCTTGATCGAATCGGCAGACGAAGGGGCGCGACGGTGGAGCTAAGCGCAAGCTCGGTGCGGTCGGAAAACGCTTTGCACGAGAGACTGCGTGGTGCAATTCAGAGTCGAAGCAGCGCTGGAAGCCAACCAAGCGCCAGCGTGCGGATAAAAAAAGGCAGATTCCAGACAGTAGTGAAACGCCCAGATGGTCGCTCGTCGACTTTGCTGCGGTTCGATGTCGTGGGTGCGTCGGCGAATGTCGTCGGCGGCAGTCGAGGAGATGGAGATGGAAAGTCGAAGATTCAGGCCAGGTGGTGCGGGCGGGTGGGTTGTGAATGGTGCAGAATGGAGCGCCGGACCGGCGGGTGGTGAGTCGTGCGAGTTTTGTCAGCCCATGCCAGCAGGCGGATGCGGCAAGCCGAGGGGCGCCGAGGGCAGCGGGTCCAGGTTGTGCGGCTGCGCTGCTCCAGGCGTTCGCAAAGGGCGCACGCTGCGTGCTTAGCAATCTACGGTATTAGCCCCCCACTCATGCAACAGAACCGAACGCCGCGGCTGGCCATTCAACCACTCAACGGCCGCGACTAGGCCCACGAGTCCTTATCTTTTGCTCATTCTATTATTCCGGATCATTGACGCCCTTTCCCTTTTTTGCGGCCTACGCGGCAGCACGAGCATCCAGGCTGCGTCTATGACGGGTATACGCGGGGCAATGCAGCAAATGCGCCGTTGCAAGACTGCAACACGGCAAGGATGTCTGTTCCCAGAATGGCTATGAGGTGAGGGAATGGGAGCGACAGGCTACAACAACATCCATTGTCACAAGCCAGATGGCATGCTGCCGCCTGGTGGGCGCTGCGGGACCCTTGCAGCACGGGTAGTAGTGGTTCGAGGAGCCCCGCGGCACTTTAAAATAATCGCGCACCACTGAGGATCTGGAGCTCGTTCCGGGGAAATCAATCACCGTCTCTTACTTCGTCTGACGAGCACTGAGACGCGCTCGTCCATGCTGCCGAGATGCCCAAGACTTGCGTTCTGTTCGTCCATTGACACAATGGCTTCAGGTCGCTACTATGGCTCAAGATGAGCTCCAGCTTCTCCTGCTGCCTGGCTGCGCGAAATCCTCTGTGCCTTGGCTGTGGTGGCGAAGTTGGGACCGGTATCGCAGGACGCGGCCCACATTATCCGAAAACGTCTCGGAAGCGGTTGTTATTCCCCAGTCCAGTGACGTTTCACGTGCATCTGTAACGTGACTTGGGAATGCTTAGTCATCCGTCCTGCCCTCTCAGTGGAGCATCATACCAGCAGCGGACGCGTCTTACATGGGCAAGTCGCGTCTCCGTCTTTCCAGCAGGGCAGCCCTGTTATCTTGCAGCAGTTTTGCTCCGTAGCCTTTTAACGAATTGAGCGTCAGTGTGGCCAAACTAGGGCGGCATACCTTAGGCCTACATCTCGTCTGGTTTCCCAACACGTTGGGCCCAGCTTTGCTACTCCTGGCCATCAACTTCCACCGGCACCGTTGCTTGTGCATTCATGCCGCCATGGCACGCCTGTCCATCCCAACCCGGGCCAGGCTGCCCTCATCCCTGCTTGTCGAGGCAACGAATTCAGCATTAGTCAAAAGCCTCAATCGTTTGTCTCGCGAGTCACTGATATCGCTTGCTCTCGACTGGCTTGATGAAAACTCCCTCGCCCACTCGGCCCCCTATTTGGGACAGAGGCGGCTTGACGATGAAGATGAAGATGAAGACCCTGACGATCTTTATCCCCCATGTCGGTCCATCAACGAACTGCGAGAACTTTACATGGACATGCAACAACAAAGGGGGTCGAAACGCGACGTGGTCAGCAGGATACTGGAGGGCGATTGGCGTCATGGCTTGACGTTGTACCAACTCGCAATGGTTGACTTTTCATTCTTCGATGAGCACCCGGCCTCGCAGAAGTGGACGGCTTACAGGATTCATTCTCTCAAGCCTCCAGCTAAGGATGCCGAAGACGAAGTGGCCAAGGTCGACCACAAAAGCTTGGCGATACCTCGCTTTCACCCATCGACCTTTCTCCAAAATCTCCAGCAACAGGTTCTACCCGATGTCAAGGCGCACTACCACTTCTATCGACCAAAGGACTTTGCTGTGCTGTTGCTCCGTATATTTGTCATAGACTCTCCATATAACACCAGTCTGGCTTTGTCCGGCGTCGGCAGCTCTGGAACAGCCACCAACTTCAGCTCATCCCGCACCGTCTATTTGGCATTTCCCGACGGGTCACCTTCGCTCTACATAACCAAGTCGCAGGCCACTGGTCCTATCAGCCTTGGTGAATCCAAAAGTTTGCATGGTCTCATCGTCAACGGAGTGCCCAAGGCCCTGTCGAGGCCACGCGAGCGCTACACGCTCAAATCAACCAACCTTTCCAGCAGAAACCTCGATGCTCTGCTAGATAAGAAAGGCTCTGGCCGCGGCAATGCTGCCGGCGGTGGTTGGAGCATCTACGCAAACGAAACTGTCAGGAAATCTCCTCTGGATACAGTCCTCCCAACCCCGCCATTGTCTCGGGAGTCATCACGTTCCGAAGCGACTCGGAAGAGACGGAGTACGACAAAATACAGTCGCGAGATGAAGAGAGCCAAGTTGGTAGCCCAAGCTCGGTTCGGCGATTCATCCATCATCACAGACGGAAAGGGTGTTGAGCGGGTCGAGATCTTGATGCAAGATCCCTTCCCCTCGGCAAACATGCCACATGTCGCGGGATCAGAAGAGGATGAGCATCGAGGTGGTGCAGAACAGCCTATAGATCGAAGACGAAGCAAGGTCGATGCTGTCCTTCGGCAGGCTCGTGCTGATGTCGAGGATGGCAATGATGAGCAAGATGAATCTCGGTGGACGCCAACGGTAAGGCTGGTGTTCCAAGGGTCTCACGTCTTCGCAGGCATTCGACAGCTGGTTGAAGCTGGCATCATAGACGGTGAGCGAATGCCAGGCTGGATGACCGGAGAGGAAGGTGTATCAACGGGAGTCGTGAGGCATGGTAGGATAACAGGCCACAGAGGGTCTGGTTTGTGATGCCTCTCTCCATGACGGTTTCGTGTATCGTAATCTAGCTCTATCAAATGATACCCCATGATGCAACAATGTAAGAGTCTAGTTTTCTGGTCCAAGCCCAAACACGTTGACCGTATTCCTCCAAGCTGCCTCGCACACCTCCTCAACGCTAACCCCCTTAATGCCAGCCACAACCTTGGCCACTCGCTCGATACTGCAAGGTTCATTGCGACCCTTTACCATGGCACCTTGCTCCCACTTCTCTTTTTTGACCACCTTGAACCGCTCGGGTACTTCAGGCTCCTTCTTTTGGTTCTTCTTGGACTGCTTCTGCTGTTTTGGCTGGCTGCTCTCCGTCGGCGTGGTTGTCCCGTTCTCGACCAGCTCCTGTGCAGGCTTCTTCTCTACCAGATATTTCCAACCCTCGTGGCTAGGGCGTATCTCGCACCAAGGACCATCCGTCTCCAGCATGAGCCTGTCGAGGTGGACCTCCTGGACGACGGCACAGTTCTCTGCGGTCTTGAAGCTGCAGCCATTGATGCCAATGTAAAGTCCCAAGTCCATCAGCTCACGCATCTCCTCGGCAGTACCGGTGAAGCTATGCACCACACCGCCCCTCTGGAGCCTTTCGAGTCGCTCTCCAAATGCATCCTTCAAAAGTGACACAAAGTCGGAGTGCGCGGCTCTGGAGTGTAGAAAGAGCGGCAGCTGTGGTTCGAGGGTGGCGGCCACTTTCAGCTGCACCTCGAACGAATGACGCTGTACAGCTTTGTTGCAGTAGTGCAGGCGATCGTAGTCAAGCCCGAACTCACCCATGGCCACGAGGTGATTCTGACCCGACGACCTCGCCTCGCGTATCAGAGCTGTGAGGTCGGCAATGATACGCGCTGTCCTCTTGTCGTCGGGTGCATGATCCTCGGGTACCGGCGCCGAAGGGTCTGGGTCACACGGCGTGGTGTGATCGGACATGCGTCGCTGTCCAGAAGAGCTGAATATTGCGCTGCTGCAAGGATGAATGCCCGCGGTTGCGAAGACGGTGCCAGCTGCGGCTAAAGTGAGCAATTATGATCGAGGTCTTACTCCAATTCGGGGTACCAACGGTATTCCTCGGCGAGTTTCAGTGCATCTCGGACGCTCTTGAAATCTGATCCCGTCACCATGAGCTTGGTGCAACCGACTTCGCGGGCTCTTCCTATGACGGACTCGAGGTCATCTTGGTGCCTTTGCGAGCCATGATACCGGCCCCTGAATATCGGATCTGCCAGGTTGATGCCAATCTACTGGATGATAGGCGTGTCAAAGATCCATGCGCTCATGAATTGCGTGCAGTGATGGGGCGTACATCAATATATCTTGGGGTATAAGACGGTACTGCCGATGCAGAGCCGGGGGCTTGAGCGGCCACGGTCATGGCTGAGATGGAAAACGACCGGGGGAAAGCCGGGGCAAATTGAACTGAAGCTCGACAACTCAGCTGCCTCCAGAACATCTAGAGCCCTTTATGTAGATATTCAGGTTCCCAGATGCGCTCAAACGCATGACTCATTCGAAAGTTGTTCAACTTCTCTTGTGCATGCATCGTCATTGGACAAGTGAACGAGCCAGCGCTGCCTGGCTGGTCACGTGGCACCGCGCCTCAGTTAAAAAAACAATTAATAATAGTCCGGCGGGGCACGTGACTGCGCGCCAGCACGAGCTGCAGGCCATTTAAGCAAGCTGCAGGGGTGCGCGACTCCCCCAGACACTGAAGAGACGGAAACAGTGCTCAGCAACGTCACGCCACGACACAGGCTGCTCGAATTCCGAGACTCGCTGCAACTATTCTGACCGTCAGTCCCGATCGGTCTCCGAGAGACGTCCGTCCGGGGGCCAAGGGAGCGGCGGATCCTCAGCTCACGCCGGACCCTGGGTGTGCTTGCCTGAGGCCGCGCGGGGCCACGGCGGATTCCTGAGACGTGCAGTCGTTGTTGTCGCGCTAACGGTTGGCGTCGCGCGTGCAAAACACGCGCCTCACTTAAAAGCTTTGGTCCCGCCTCGACGCGCACCTCTTCCTTCGACTCTACACATCCCACCACCGGCATCGACAAGACCTCGACAGCCCTTCAAGCTCGTCTGGACTGTGGCAGCTGCCCGTGGTCTGCTAGACACTTGCTGTGATAAGATCCTCGCATCAAGCTCCCTGTCCTCATCCTTCCCTCCTCCCCTGCCACCTCCCTCCGCCGACGCGGCACGTCGCCATCATGTTCGTCAGAAAACGCGGTATGCTCTCATTGCCCCGTGGTGCTTCATTCATGCAGAGCTCTGTCGGGCTGACACGTCGACAGATGGGCGTCAGGAACGCGTCCAGTTCGACAAGATCACTGCTCGCGTCTCGAGGCTGTGTTACGGCCTCGACACGGAGCACGTCGACCCCGTTGCCATCACCCAGAAGGTCATCTCTGGTGTCTACGGTGGCGTGACTACTGTTCAGCTCGATGATCTTGTAAGCAACGCCTTTCGTCGAGCATTTGTGCTGCTGGCTAACGGAAGAACTCGACCAGGCCGCCGAGACCGCCGCTTACATGACCGTCACCCACCCCGACTATGCCATCCTTGCGGCTCGCATTGCCGTGTCTAACTTGCACAAGCAGACCAAGAAGCAATGGTCTTCGGTCGTCAGCGACCTGTACCACTACATCAATCCCAAGAACGACAGGCCGTCGCCCATGATCTCCCAGGAGACGTATGAGTGCGTCATGAGACATAAGGATGAGCTCGACTCTGCCATTGTGTATGATCGCGACTTCAACTACCAGTACTTCGGCTTCAAGACGCTGGAGCGCTCATACCTTCTCAAGCTCAACGGCAAGATTGTCGAGCGCCCCCAACACATGATTATGCGTGTCGCCGTCGGCATTTGGGGTGACAACATTGAGCGTGTTATTGAGACGTACAACCTCATGTCGAGCAAGTTCTTCACTCACGCCTCGCCCACGCTGTTCAATGCGGGCACTCCTCAAGCCCAGCTGTCCTCGTGCTTCCTGGTTGATATGAAGGAGGACAGCATTGAGGGTATCTACGACACCCTCAAGACCTGTGCCATGATCTCCAAGATGGCTGGTGGCATCGGGCTGAACGTTCATCGCATCCGTGCCACTGGATCTTACATCGCTGGCACCAACGGCACTTCCAACGGTGTCACTCCCATGCTTCGGGTGTTCAACAACACGGCTAGATATGTCGACCAGGGCGGCAACAAGCGACCCGGCGCTTTCGCCATCTACCTGGAGCCGTGGCACGCTGACGTCTTCGAGTTTCTGGACCTGCGGAAGAACCATGGCAAGGAAGAGGTTCGCGCCCGTGACCTGTTCCTTGCTCTGTGGATTCCCGATCTCTTCATGAAGCGTGTCGAGAAGAATGGCGACTGGACCTTGATGTGCCCCAACGAGTGCCCTGGCCTGGCTGATTGCTACGGCGAGGAGTTCGAGGCTCTGTACGAAAAGTATGAGCAACAAGGCAAAGGACGTAAGACAGTCCGAGCCCAGAAGCTGTGGTACTCCATCTTGGAGGCCCAGACGGAGACTGGCAACCCCTTCATGCTCTACAAGGATGCTTGCAACCGAAAGAGCAACCAGAAGAACCTTGGCACTATTCGCAGCTCCAACCTGTGCACGGAGATTGTCGAGTACTCTGCCCCTGACGAGGTGGCCGTGTGCAACCTGGCCTCCTTGGCCCTGCCTGCCTTCGTTGACTACAACGAAGGATGCTACGACTTCAAGAAGCTGCACGAAGTCACCCAGGTCGTTGTTCGCAACCTGAACAGGATCATTGATGTCAACCATTACCCTGTTCCGGAGGCGCGCAACAGCAACATGCGACACCGACCCATTGGCGTGGGTGTTCAGGGTCTGGCCGATGCCTTCCTTGCCCTGCGCATGCCTTTCGAGTCCCCAGAAGCTCGGCAGCTGAACCTGCAGATCTTCGAGACCATCTACCACGCTGCAGTGACCGCCTCTGTGCAGTTGGCCAAGGAGGAGGGTCCTTACTCGACGTTCAAGGGATCCCCCGCGTCGGAGGGCATCCTCCAGTTCGACATGTGGAATGTTAAGCCCACTGATTTGTGGGAGTGGGACACTCTCAAGGAGCAGGTCAAGGAGCATGGTCTTCGCAACAGTCTGCTTCTCGCACCCATGCCAACTGCTAGCACGTCTCAGATCTTGGGTAACAACGAGTGCTTCGAGCCTTACACCTCCAACATCTACCAACGAAGAGTTCTCGCCGGCGAGTTCCAGGTCGTCAACCCGTGGTTGTTGAAGGACCTTGTTGATATGGGTCTCTGGTCCGACGCGATGAAGAATCGCATCATTGCCGAGAACGGTTCCATCCAGAACATTCCCAACATCCCTGCCGACATCAAGGCTCTCTACAAGACTGTCTGGGAGATTTCCCAGCGACAGGTTGTGCAGATGTCTGCTGACCGTGGCGCTTTCATTGACCAGTCTCAATCTCTCAACATTCACATGAAGGATCCCACGATGGGCAAGATCACCAGCATGCACTTCGCTGGCTGGAAGCTTGGCTTGAAGACGGGCATGTACTACCTGCGCACGCAGGCGGCCGCCGCTCCCATCCAGTTCACCGTCGATCAGGAGGCCCTGCGGGTTGCTGACACCAATGTTGGCCGAGAGCGGGCACCCAAGAAGCGAACCGCCCCTGCCGGCACCAGCTACATGTCGTCGCCCTCGGCGGTTCCCCGAGCCAGTTACCTGAAAGATGATGCTGGCAACTCGCTCAGCTCCAATGGCATGCCGACGCCTAGCACGACGCCGCCCCCTGCTTTGGGAACGGACCCGAAGCCTCGGGCCGTGGCATCCCCTAGCAAGCCTGCCACCATGAAAGCTGATGTCGATGATGGCGACAGCCCCAGGGTTCTTCCCACTGAGCCTTCGGAGAAGTTCCAGGATGAGGAACTGGCTGAGCCTGGCAGCAAGCGCGCTGGGAACCAGTCCGAGGACAAGGAAGAGGACAGCGGGGAGCGTGAGCGGGACATCTACTCGGACGCTGTTCTGGCTTGTAAGTCACCACAACACGGCTCCTTGGCAGCACCATACACTAATGCGTATTCCACAGGCAGCATTGAGAACCCCGAGTCCTGCGTCATGTGCAGCGGTTAAGAAAGGGGCGAGAGAGATTCCCTAGGAAAGAGAAAGAAGCATAATGAAAGCTGACGAGATGAGCATGATGGCACGCTTTGACACGCGTGTTTGGGAAATTGCCGGGAACACAAAAGGCATCTTCCCTGGATCTGGATGAGCATCGGGCTTGTCCGACTGCGATGGACGGCGCGCGCCCTCGTATGTAATAGGTATTTGTATACTGCCTGCTGGCGGCATGGATGGTCATTGTAGGCACGGCATATTCGTTTAGGGTTTTGTTTTTCTGTCGATTTCGATGCCTGAGAGCTAGCTGCATCCCAGTCTCTAGACACTCGCATAGTGCGTGGCACACGCCTTGATTCCAGTCAGCGTTACAAACAAATCACACTTGACACAGCCGACGCTACAATTTGAAGTAATGTGACATGCATCCGCGCTTGCGTTGTCCATCCTTTCTGCAGGCGCTTCACTTTGTATGAGTTTGGACGCACTGACGGGACTAAGTCCTCCGTCATTGGAAGTACGAATACCGAATGATTGCAAGTGTAAGGATGTGAGACACGTTCGACGCCACAACGGGAGACATTGCACAAAACAATGAGACAGGTGGGCTAGATGTAAGACATGAACGCGAAACAGTGGGTTCATCCGGGTCAGAAAGCAGAGAGGCATCGGGAACGAGTGTTACACGTGGCGAGCAGAGCTCGTACGCAGCATCCAGTGTTGGAGAGAGCACAAGGCACAGAGGGCAGCTCAGTGGCACAGAAGTACCCCGTGCAATGGCCACAGTCCAGCAAGAAGCATTGCCGACCGACTACTGCTGCATCTACCATCCGGCATCAGCATTGATGGGCTGCCTTCCTACGTCCGTTGTCAGCACAGCGCGCAGGGACATTAGCCTCGTGCATCAGACACGAAGCTTGACTTGTAATGGTATCGTGAGGGATGCGTGATTGTGATGCCGCGAAAAGGCTGGCTGGGGTTCTGATGGTGCCTGGCTAGCCAAGTTCATGTCTCGGGAGTCGGACACTCATCGTACTCGTACCTGAGGCAGCCGGAGCAAAGGCCAAGGATGGTTTGACGAATGAGCATCAAGTCTGAGTGAGATACGACAGTCAGGCGTGTCTCTCTGCAAAGAGACGCTAAATGGTGCCTGGGGGGGACGATCTGCGAACATGACGAGAGACGGATAAGCTGCTGCTACAGCCAACGCAGCACCAGGTGCTGCGCGACGGCGTACGACGGCGGCACTGCATCTGATGCGCAAACGGCGGTTCGAGAACCAGGCCGGTGCCAAGCGATTGAGTAATTGAATTGGCTGACAGAGGGCGCTCAGGGATAACACCAAGGCCAATGCCGTCTGGCTCGGCGGATGGGGAGTTGTAAAACGGTCGTCCTCAACGGTCCGATGGCGAAGCAGGATCTGACTGGCCACCCTTTGGTCGGCGAATTGCTGTTGGAGCTTGTCCTTCCTGCGGTAGCTGGGTTTGAAAGCTGCTCTTGTTCGTGCCATTCACGATACGACAGCGTCGACCGCTGCCATTTCAGGGCTTGGGCAGGAGAACCGTGGAGTGAGCAAATGGCCGACCCAGAGGCCTCGGCTAGTGGACAACGTCACGGCTCCCGTACAACTCACCTGCTGGGCACGGGCTATGCTTGCCGAACCTGGAAGACTTTGGGCTCGTTACTCGATGGAGTCCATGGAGTGCCGTCCAACTGGACAAGGGTAACGGCGGGCACTATCGATGGCCCACTAGCCTCGAAGCACTTTCACGGCTTACGAGCCATGACTGGGACGGCAGACCGCATGTTGATGTGCTTGCTCATAGCCATCTACAGACAAAGGAACTCTGCGCAGAACCTCTACCCACCAAATCCATCCCAAAAACTATAAAAATGCATGTCTTCGATGACGTGAGAGTAGATAGCTCTCTGCTGGTCGATGAGTTCCCTCCTCAACTTCTCGGCTGGTGCGCGGCCCATCGGCCACTCGCCGACCTCGCTTGCACGAGTAATCTGATCCACGAGCTCCGGTGGTATGCCTCTGGCAGCCCAGTCGATACGCGCCGCTCCCGCCTCGGCCCACCAGTCGGGGCACTGCGGCGGCGTGTTGCGAGTCGAGCAGATGCGGTAGTGCGGGTCGACGAGGTGCAAACGGAGGAACCTCCGTCGGCCGGGCTTCGTAGGGTCTAGTAGATTGCACGCGTCGGTCCTGTGCTGCATGACGTTTGGGAATGTGACCAAGCGGCCGTCGGGGGTCAGCACGGTGCCCAGTTCTTGCACCGCCGGCCCTCCACCGCCGCGCGCTTCGGCTGGGTCAAGCAGACAGGAAACTGACCTCGCGCCGTAGATGTCGGCTAGGGGCTTGACGGGATGATGTGGACGAGACTCGCTGTAGCCGTAGATGTGAGTACTGTAGTCTAGGTCAGCCTCAACGCGGAATGACAATGCCGCTGATTCGGGCGTCACATTCGCGCTGGAAAAGTAGATGACTGTGGTCGCCACGATATGCTCGTTTAGAGTACCTGATAGACCCCAGTCAGTATCGCCCCTTGGCACGGGTTAGCATCAGCTTCTCCGCGGCCACAATCTGATATCATCCATGGATGCCAGAGGGTGATGGGGCTGGGTACATGTATGTCGAAGTGTGAGAGGGAAACTCCTGAAGCTACTTACCGGGTTGGCTGTTCGGGTGTTAGCTCGATGCTTCCAACCTCTACAACAACTTGAAGACCTTGCTCTCCAAAGGTATCCTGGAGTGAAATTGTGTAGTACTCATGCTCTACCTTTGGAACATATCGGGTTCGGGGAGGACCGGGCACCACGGGCAGAGGAACGAAAATCTTCCCCTCCTTCCACTTTTCATAAGTGAAATTGATTCCGGGCTCAGGATGCACCCAATACTTGATTCTGCTATGTTTGACTTCGACTGCTTTGCTTAGTCCAAGCCTGCTTTCCCAGTCTGGCCCGATCGGAGGAGTCCTCCAAGCGTCCAGAGGAACGCGTGGGTTCTCAGGTTGCTGCATATAGGCGCGAACTTTCTCAAGAGCATCTCGGTAAGACTTGCTGTGTTTGTCTTTTGGTATGGAATCCAGATTCTCTGCCCATTGGGGGTACGGCGGCTCCCAGCGTACACTATACGTGCGTATTCTATCTGGCACTCTTCCTCGGTCTCTCCAGACCAGGACCTCGTTCCACGATTGTACAGATGCTGCAATGCATTTTTCAATGGCGTCGTAGAGGTCTCGATTCCATCTCGGGTGCAGGTTGTTGATATAGGACGATATCTTGATCCGGGAGTCATTTTTTAACTTTATGTTTGTCTCTAGGAGCAGCGTGACTTCACACGGCAGCCACTGCATTGACGGGGAGAATCGATGGGCTCTTGGTTCCCAAGAATGCTCCCAGCGGCGCCCAAACCTCCTTTGATTTCTGGCTTCTCTTGAGAGCCTGCGGCGCCCCCATCTCTGGTCGACGGCCACTATTCCTCCACCGACGGCGTCAACGGCATCCTCCAGGGTTACAATTCCCCCATCGGATAAGACACGAGTTTGGCCGTATACCAGAGGAAACAAATTAGGGTCAACCAGTTGTGGCATGTGCTCCTGTTTCTGGGTCGCTCTCGGCGCTTCTGGTGATGTTGAATCAGGCGGATTGGGGAAATGTTGAGCGTTTTGATGGCAGGCAAGTTTCTCGACTCCCGCTGCGAGATGCTCTAGCAGACGAGCCGAAATCACAGAGTCTGACTTGCATATGCGCGAAGCCGAGTCGAAGATATGTATTAGACCAGTGCGCTCAAACATGCGAGCCTTGTCACGCAGCTCGGCTAAACACCAGAACCAGGTTAGGGGACTTATAAGAGGCCGAGCCAATGCTTGACCAGCCCACTGAGCGACGACGGCAGGGTCCTGAATCTCGACGTTCCAAAGAGGCCGGTCGGTGATTTTGTCCATCAGGTGGAGCATGGCGATCTCTCGTGCCGTCAATCTATCCTGGGCCCAGTCGCTGAAGCCGTGGGCAAATCGCTGGTCAGGCGTGCGCTCGATGGGGATGGCTAATCCAAAGCCCGGTATCCGGAGCGGGCCATTGCCGCTATTGTCAAACTGAAGGTCAGCCTCCCCGTTGCCATTCTCATGGGCAAATATGGAGCTCCGTCGTTGGCGTTGCGCCATGCCGATTGCGCCGTTTCGGCGTGGTAGATGCTACGAACTTTGGATGTGCCGTGTTCACGCGCGAGCCCTCTGTTCACGCATGTATTTCATAAAGCGCGCGCGCGCAAAATATTGTCAAGGATGAGTGCGGACGGGCTATCCTTATACAGATATGCTCGTAATTTGGAGAAATGGCATGCAACCAACTACATGGCACATACGCGTCTACGGTTTTGACCTGCCCCATTAAGCTGCCGGATTTCCGTTGTAGCGCGACCTTTAGCCGCAAGGAGTAGTCATAATCACTGCATCGTACGTTTGCAAGAACGTGAGCCGTGTTTTCATTTCCGCGGGTTGACTGCTCGCCTTCTCGGAAAGTGATTAGATCGCAAAACTCATTTTCTGCTCACATTTGATATTTCTAGTAGTTTCCAGCAAACCTGAATACATGGCGCGGCGGGCCTTTTGCTTGTCAAAAACGTGCTTAAATGGGGGCGCATACTCTTCTGTGACTCTCTGCAACGGCCATGATCTTAATTAGTGTATGAGTGGAAAACCTCGACAGCAAATCTCGAGGTAAACGCAGGAATGCGGGCACTATTAGGTCGGCGAGCCATTAAATCTCGATGAGGATCCAGTCGGCGGTCTTAATAGGGCCACAAGTAAATTCTCGCTTCCCAACAGATGACCTCACTTCCGACAAATGCATCGCACTGGTGAAGCAGAACAGTTTCACCGCCCAAAGTACGATGTAGCCCCGTCGCCACAGAATCGATAATGCTGAAATTACGGTGTCTCGAATTTTGCGCAAAGTCTTGATGGCATTCATCATCAGGTTAAGGTTCTTCTCGAGCTCATCCAAGAGCTCGTCAAGGTTATGGATCCCCTCCGACGCTTTGAACCGCTCGGTGTCAGTGCAGGTTCGCCCAGTTGAAGATAGAGCGTTCTCGCCCTTGATCAATTACGTCCGTAAAGGTCCTACAGCTAGTGACTAGAAATCGGTTTGAAGCGTCTCCCTTTGAAGCTTCATATTCCATTCTGTACGCATAATAAACGACGTCACGGGGGACCCGTACACCTCACCTGCTGGGCACGGACTACGCTCGCCGACACTGGAAACTTTTGGCCTCGCTCGTTATTCGAGTCCACCGTCCAGCTGGACAAGGGTAACGGCAGGTTAGCCGCTGCGGGGACTAGCGATGGCCAGTGCCCACTAGCCTTGAAGCACGTTGACGGCTTACGAGCCATGACTTGGACGGCAGATGGAGGTGGAAAACGGGCAGAAAAACCGGGAAACCAAGGAAATCGGGTAAGTCACTCTGCTCGGTGACTGCAGATGAGCCAACAAATCGATGAATGCTGGAAGTCCAAGGGTCGAGGTTGCCAGGCCATCCAGGCTTTGTCGGAAACTTGTTATTGTTGACGCAAATTCAAGGCAGAGAAGCCATTGTGGGGTCGTGGTTGGTGTTCCAGCAAAGATGTCCCCAGCAGAGGTGGGGGGGAAGAAACACAGCGGGCCGACAGGCCGACCATGCGAATGGGCAACGTGGTTGCTCGGATTCAGCGCAGATCGTCGAGCATCAGGCTTGTTTTGGGGGGGGAGGTTGGGCGGTGGACGCTCGGCGCTGAGTGAAAGACCGAAAAGCCCATGGCCGCGGCGGGGGACGCTTGGCTCGATGATGGCCTTGGGCGTGGCTGCGGATCAGCCAGGGAGAGGGGGAGGAAACGACATGCGGCAGGGGGCGCACATGAAGCCATACAGACTATCGCGTAATGCGACTCACTCACCCGAGCGCGCGCGCGCGCGTTGTTGTTTGGGCAAGGTAAGCTAGCATGTTGACCATCCACAGCCATCCAGCCAGGCCAGCCAGGCCAGCCATGTCAGGAACGCGACGGGAGGCGAGTTGGGGACGGAGGCGGGCAAGCGGGCAGTGGGCTGTGGGCTAGCGGTGGCTGTCTGAGCCACAGCGGCCCAGCTGCAGGCGCCCGAGAAGGTGGTGTGGGGACGGATAGCGGCGATCCACAGAGATGCGCCCACTGCCGCGTGCGCATCGATCGCATCTGGGCCTGGGCCTGGAGCCATGGATGACTTCAGTCCAACATTTGGCCGGGCGATCATGCTTTTTGCGCTGGCCCTGTCTCGCTGCCCTGCTTGCACGCCGCCTCCTAACATCCCTCCTTGCCTCAACAGGCTCACCTAGGCCAGGTTGCCAGGCCAAGGCAGCATGGCAGGCTGGCACCAGGTTGCGCCAGCAAGTGTCAATCCACCCCTGCCCGCGGTGGTAGTCTAGTCTGGGCCTTGGACGTCGATGGATGGAGGCTCGACGGCGGAGGACAGCGGCCAGTTACTGACGGCGGGGGACCTGGTGGAGTCTCGCCGTCACCGCTCGTAGCATCCATGGAACTGGCGACGGCGCGCCCGTGCACCTACTCGCGCGCCGGTCAAGGCACCTCGCTCTTCCAGCTCAGGTTGCCCGCGCAGTCACCAACACGAACGGCAGCGTGCTCCTTCGCATGATGCCGCATGCCACGGCTGAGGCGCTGTCCCGCCTGAGATGGCATCAACCTTTGCCTACTCGCCGACATTCCCAGCTCTACGGCCTCCTGAGAGCTAATGGTCGTGAACGAAGAAGCCCTGCCGTCGGATAGATCCGGTGCGGCGCAGGGCCCACTCGCTGCATTGGCTCCCCTCGCCCAGGTCCCGCCACTCACCACGTCCTTGGCCCATGACGGCAAGTCTCTGCTTGACTGCGGAGTTGACAGTACCGAGCTTGGAACGTCGTAATTGCCAGTACTCCGTAGATCGACGAGCCAACGTCACGACCCTGCCTACCTTAGCTGTAATGCTTCCTGTCCAGCGGGTCGCGGCCGGACGGGGAGCTCTCGGCTGCCCGAGTCGCATCGCACAGCTAGCTGGCCATCGCGACAGACCATCCCATCCATGACGCAGCCGGCCGCGTGCGCCTGAGCAACGAGGTGCCGCCATCCTTGTCTAGCGCACGCTGTGCCTGTCTCGCCCGACGAACAGCATGGCGTCGAATGGGGCCCCAGCTGGCAAGCTCGCAGCTGGGGGGGCAGACCCGCCGAGAGGGCCAAGAGGCCGTTGCTCGGGGCCGTTGCTGGGCATCGTGCAGGACCAAGGCGCGGTTTGCTGTCGTGGACGGCTTGTGGACTGGTCGTGGACTGGTCGTGGTTCCTCGGTGCCACCGGCTGGCAACTGGATGTTGCCGTTGCGCTTCCCAGAACCTTCCTTGCTTTTCAGGATAAAGCTGCTTGCCCTTCCTCGCCCACCCTCCCGCTCCTCTCCTCCCAGTACCAGTACCTGTCCGGCTTCTTCTCCTCTTCCTCCTCTCGCCTCGTCTTGTCTCGTCTTCTCTTCTCAACTGCACACAAGCCTCATCCGTCAACAAGAGCAGCATCTTGCGTCCAGCGACTCGCACCCTCTCTCAACGTCAACAGGCAAGTTCAATTGCTCCCATTCTACATCTTCCCTTTCGCCTGTGTTTCCCTTGCTCTCTCGACGCCCTTTCTACGCCCTTCCCTTCCCCCTTCGGGTGCCACAACCAAGATCTCGTGAGGCTGGCGAAATACGACAATCTATGTGTTGCTTGATTGCCTACTGGATTGCTTGCTCGCCTTCCGCGTCCCACCTCCTGCCTCGGTACCGCGTTACACGGCCAATCATCTGGCTTCACAGAATCATGATTGTGCCGGTCCGTCTCAACTGCGTGCCTGGAGTCACCGCATCATGCTGTTAATCACGCCAGCTGCGGATGCCTTGCCACACGGTTGGCAGCTACACTTTATTGCGAGCCCACGGCGTGAAAAATGATCTTCTTATCCCTCATCCACATGCCTGGCCTCTCTTTTTCCAACGCTCGTTTTTCTAGCTCTCCGTGCTAACCGTCCACCCAGTCTCTGAACTTCTGTTCCAGTCAACTACCGTCAAGATGAAGTCCGCTATTCTTGCCCTCACTACTCTGGCTGCCGTTGTCGCAGCGCAGGACATGTCCGGCCTCGCCTCGTGCGCTGTAAGCTCTTCTGTGATTCTTTATCTTACACTCGGGTTTCAGCTGACTCTGGATGGCAGCAAACTTGCGCCAACAGCATGCACAGCGCCCAGAAAGCACAGGAGCTGCACTGCGGTGAGGGTGACCTCAAGTGCCTTTGTGCCAACAAGAACTTCACGTATGGTCTCCGCGACTGCGCTGCGGCTGTTTGCAAGGACGCCCAGGATGTGTCCAAGATTCTTGACTACGGCAAGAAGCTCTGCGCCGGTGAGTCACTAGACTTATGCCCTTCATAATTCACGTCTTTAACAGTGGCCCGCAGGTGCTGGTGTCGTCATCACCACGGGCGGCGGCAACGGAGGCAGCGGCGGCAGCTCGGCTAGCAATGGCGGCGCTTCTGGAGAGAACATCTCTACCATCTACAGCACCGCAACGTCTGGCGGCTCGGCCATTGCCATTCCTGTCGCTACCACTACCGTCAGCGGCAGCTCCGAGAGCTCTAGCACCGGTGGTAATGGAGGCGGCGTTATTGTCACTACCGAGACCTCTGGCGGCTCTCAGATTATCCGTACCCTCACCACCATGACGTCTGGTGCCGCTTCCGGTTCCGAGACTGGCACAGGCAGCAGTGAATTGTCCACTGCCAGTGGCTCCGAGACTGTCAGTGCCAGCACGACTGTAACCGTAGCTACCAGCGGCAACAGCGGTTCCACCCAGGCCAGTGGCAGCGGTACCGGTGGTGCTTCTCACACCAGCGGCTCTGGGACTTCTACCAGCTCTGGCTTCGCCGTAAGTACCAGTTGTTGTCCACATGGCAATGCAGACATGCTAACCTCAAGCTTCAGGCTCCTCAGAAGACTGCTGCTCCGGCCGGCATTCTTGCCGCCGCCGGCCTCGTCGCCTTCCTTCTCTAATCGGAAAAAGGCGTTCTCACTTTTTTGATTCTAACGTTGCACATGTTTGATACATTATACCCGTCTATACCCCCTTGATGCTCGGACGCCATCTCATCGAGTGTTCGGGCGCAGAGCCTTCGCCCGGACTGATCTTTATCATTTGGAGAGCCAGGGCAAGTGGGCTGGACATGGGACATGTCAGGTTTGCGAGGGTTAATGAGGCATATGGATTCTGGTGCTCTTTTTAATGAAACGCATGAGTGGACTTGAAATTTGGGTGCAAGTTTTGACGAAAAAGTGTTGAAAAATGGAGGAAAGGGGCAGCAGGCGCCGACGCAAGTCGGCATTCCTTGCTGTCATGATTGCGGCGATTTGTATGATACCCCGACACCAGAGTGACTGATGGCGCGCGAGGACGGGGTTAGCTTTCTTGCTCTCCTTCAAGCACCAACTTAATCGATAATTTTTGGCAGATTCTTGGGAGTGCAATCCTGCCTTGCATGGGACATGGGAGTAATGGGCTCAAGCCCAGATGGCAAGGAAGCATGTCCGGTTCACCTAGCTCAACCGGCTCCATGAAGAGAAGCGTCTTCCCGGCGAGTCACTCGAGTTCTGATTTTTGGGCAATGCACGTTACGTCGATTGTCCTGTTGGTACCAGTCTTGAATTGCTTTTCTACCAATCTGATGCGCCATGAAATGCGATAATCTGACCATCCAGTGGCGTAGCTTCAACAGTCGAAACTCGGCTACAAAACTCTTGCTACAAACTCCCTAAGCATGGGTCAAAATGCCATGCTTGATGCACAAATGTCCTCAACGCCGTCATGTTCCCGTTCGGCACTCTATGCCCTCATCACGTCCTAGAAGCTACATATCAGTGCGCCATAGACTTTCCAATCTCGCTCTGCCATCCCTTTGCGCGCTCGAAGCCGTTGGAGTGGGTCTGGTAGTCCATGAGGGCCTGATAGACGCCCTCCTTGGAGTTGAGGACAAAGGGGCCATACTGGACGATTTCCTGGTCCAGGGGCGTGCCGGCGACAACGACTGTAGAGTTGGCGAGTTAGCGAATCGTTGAACCCGAAATTAATGCGTGTGCGGGGAAGGGCTTACCTAGCCGGGCAGGTTTGGATGCGGAGGCGTCCGTCTCGATGTGGACGATATCGCCCTGCTGCTCAAAGACGACGTTGTGGTACTGCTGGACCTTCTTGCGGGCGTCGCCCTCGCCGAACCAGACGTCGCCCTCGAGGACGTAGGAGAAGGCGTTCCAGCCCTGGGGGAGCGGCTGGGAGACCTTGGCGCCGGGCCGGAGCTCGATGTCGAGGAGCCAGACGGGCGTGTAGGCGAGGTCCTTGACCGAGTCGATGCCGTGGCTCTGGCCGGAGATGACCTTGATGGTGGCCTTGCCGTCGTCGACGTCAACGGCAGGGATCTCGGCGGCGCGCAGGTCGCGGTAGCGAGGCTCGCAGGCCTTCAGCTTCTCGGGCAGGTCGACCCAGAGCTGAAGGCCCACGTTTGCGCTGCCGTCGGGGTTCTGGCGAGGCATCTCGGCGTGGACAACGCCTCTCCCGGCGGTCATGAATTGCAAGTCCCCCGGTCCGAGTGTGCCACGGTTGCCGGCGAAGTCTTCGTGATCGACGCCGCCTTGGAGGAGGTAGGTGATGGTCTCCTGGCCGCGGTGAGGGCTGGTTGTTGAACTTGTCAGCATATCCACGTACTTCGGATGAAAAACCCGCGCAATTGACGGGCACAAAGGAGCGGGCGGTGCTTACTGGTCAGGGAAGCCTGCGCCGGGCGAAATCGAGAAGTGATCGAGCATGAGAAAGGGCGAGAAGTTCCTCAGGTTCGGGGTGCCGATGGAGCGCCGGACTCGAGCGCCAGCGCCCTCGGACTGCTCGACGGCAAGGAAGACCTTGCGGATTGCGCGCGGGACGGACATTTCTGTGGCCCAGAGGTGGTGTCCTTCGGAGTCTCCAGGGGCGTTCAAGGGCGAGCTTTCGACGCGGAACGTCGATTGAGTGCTTTGGTCGCTGCTGCCGCTGCTGCTGCTGCTGTAAATGTAGCTGTAGATACTGCTGCAGATGTCGCTACAGATATTACTGTAGATGTTGCTGTAAATTTGGCTGTAGGAGTAGAGTATGGTCGAGGCCAAGACTACGAGGATGCCAGCTGTGATGCTCTGGAAATGCTTCATGGAGGCAGCTGCGGGGCGCTCGAGGGAAATATATAGACGCCAGAGAGGCTGCTCGCTGGCATTCTCGATGCTGCTGGAAAGCTGGGGAAGCAGGGCGGGAGGGCTTCCAGGGCGGCCATGCTATCCCGTCACTAATAACTTAGTGATGCTGAGCAGAGTCCGCCGGTCCGCCAGCGCGTCGACTTAGAGTTGGAGCTCAAATCAGCCGGGCCCCGCATTTGTCACCGTTACATCAGCAGCGGAACGGGGTGGGGACTCGGGGCGGCCGGTACGTACCGCCCAGGTCCCGCTTCGATCGACCTTGCTGGCTCCGCCGTCCAGTGTTGGCTCCAGCGTCAAGCTCGCCCCCGTTCCTCGCCGGAGGAGCCTGCTATTAGCCGCCCGGCACTCGTCTCTGGGCCCCCCCGTCTGCCGTCTCCCGGTCTCCACGCGCAGCCCGGGCCTCAGCAGCAGACGGTGCCGCCGCTTCTTGCGCGTACTTTGCAGGGGCCTTTTGTCACATGATGGTGGCATGTTCGTCAATCAACCGGCAGAGGTCATGGATTATTCACAAGATGTGGGGTCCGCGAATGTGTACTCCGTAGTTCGTCAGCTTCTAAATCCTGTCTTGGTGTCCTTGGCTAGGTACTATCCAATCGTTCCCAAAGTCGTCGTTTTCAATCCAACACGATCACACACACCAGTGGGCCTCTTTCCGCTCTCACCCAAAGCAATCGCAGGCATGATAGCTCGGGCAAGCTGACGGGACAGCGATTCGGCGCCAGTCGCGCTGTCTCAATGCGAGGGCGGACGTGGGAGATGGAGAAGAGACCAGCAAGAAAGCATGCATGGCTAGCAAGCGCAGCAGGTAAGGAGATTCCATAAAAACGATGCAAAATGCCCAACAATCCAAGGTATAATGATCAACCAGCCCCAGCAGCACCGTCGCCCACCCCCTCGACCCGGTCAGCCGTCCCCGGGGTATCCCACACGCGGGAGAGAGAGGGGTCCGTGACAGGTGCGCATTTGAACGCCCGAAATCAAGTCCAGCAACAAAGAAGACGATGGTTGCTGAAGAGCGAAGTGTATGTCCGTCACATTGTCGGCCTTCCCCGAGCACTCCTGCAATTACCCCCGCTTCCGCAAATCCGTCCCAGGACACCCTTTTTACTGCTGGATCTTGCCGTTGACCTGCTTGGCGGCCTCGGCCTTCTTGGCCTTGATGAAGCTGCTGAGCCAGCTCAACGTCTCGTTGCTGACGACGAGGGCGGTGGAGATGGCGGCCTTGCCCTGGCCGACGAGGCCCTGCTGCTCCGTCTTCTTGGCCTCGGAGGCGAAGACCTGGTAGACGTGGTCGCGGCCCTCGATGCCCTTGTTGTAGGGCAGCAGGATCAGGCTGCGCGTGTCATTGTAGAGCTCGCCGGTGGGCTTCTTGACGACGGGGAAGCGCTCGTCGATGCGGTCGAGCGTCTTGTCGCCGATGGAGTCGGCGCGCTGGACGTAGGGGGAGACGTAGGCATAGGGCTTGGCGAGCCAGGGGATGACGGGGGCGGCGAAGGTCTGGTAGGCAGAGTCGCCGAGCTTGATGGAGCGCTGGGCGTACTCGTTGGCGGTGACGGTGGTGATGCTGTCGTTGATGAGGGGGTAGTTGAGGAGGTGCTGTCGCGAGGCATTGTTAGCGAGAGCTGCCCGGGATGATGGCGCGGAAAGCCGGGAATAGTCTTGGAGTCAGAGGAGGAGATCAAGGTGGCGCTGGGCGCAACCCTGCCCCTACCCCTCCAGCTCGCCGTGTCGCACGTACCTGGATGAAGGCGGAGTTGTGAGCTCGGCTCGAGACGTCACCGTTGACCTGGGGGACAGCCATTGCGCAAGACGGAGAGGTCGGCTGGGTAGGTGGCACGAGAGGGCAGACGGGTGTCTTTGTCGTCGGGGAAGTGGGTAGCACGAGGGCTTGCGGCGAGTATTGGACGGCGATGTGACACGGAGGTGATGAGGAGGAAGAGGAGGAGGAGAAGAAGAAGAAGAAGAAGAGCAGGCGGCGAGGAGGAGGGCGGGAGGCTGTGGCTAAAAAGGAAGACTGCAGATCTGGGGGACGCCACGCATGGAAACGCTATCTGGATGCTCTGTTACATATAGCCGGGCCACCCTTGGCGTACGAGGGCCACGTTGGCCGGCGTGCTTTTTTTTCACCCCTTCCCT
Source organism: Tolypocladium tropicale (assembly GCA_024340005.1). Lineage (NCBI taxonomy): Eukaryota > Fungi > Ascomycota > Sordariomycetes > Hypocreales > Ophiocordycipitaceae > Tolypocladium > Tolypocladium tropicale. Next base: position 29,153 of record JALHBU010000262.1, on the reverse strand, counting down.
GCCCTTGCCTTGCTGCGTCTTTGGTTTCCGTCTCGTAACCAGCGCTCTGGTGGTGAGCGCTTGCGCGCCCCCAACAAGCGCAGCATGTGAAAGCGGCCAAGTGGCGAGTGGGCTGGACGGGACGGGGATGGGTTTGGCTCGTGGAATCGCAGTTCCAATTGCACCCGGTATGGATACCGCTAGCGAGCCAACCCCCCGGTCGACAGGGCCCCAAAGGGTCCTCCACTGCTATCGCCCGCTTGCGATCCGGTCAGGGCGGGCCCGCGACGCAATTGGCCGCCGCTATCAGCCACAGGTGCATGGGATGTCACCCACCCACTGCGCGCCCTGCTGGCATGTGAAAGTCGAAGCTACGGGCGTGGGAGAGATCCCTGGCCAACCGCCACGGCACGCCTTTGGCAGCTCGCGCCTGCGGTACTCGTATTATTAGTGTGCGTAACGCCCAGCCCAGCACTAAAGAGGTGCCTACGCGCGGCTTGCTGCGGGACACGTAGCAAGGGCAAAGTAAAGCACTGATGGCGTGCGCAGAGTACGAGCATGCCTCTCTCTAGCTCCCTCCCTCGCTCCCTGTTCCTCCGCGGCACCCGGTCCCGGTAGCACCAGCACTCGTAGCACGACCAGAGGTCGAGATGATGGAGGGCTGCAGCACACACCCCCCTGCTGCTGGCTTCGATGGAAGCGAGGGGTCCTCGAAGGGGGCTTGGCGGGCTCGTGCTAGGCGGGGGCTTGTTTCTGATCCTGCAGATGCAACGACGTTCCTGCGAAAAGCACGCAACAAACACACGCGCGCGCCCACGCACGCCTTATCGCCAGCTCGTGCCGGTGACGAGTCGCCCCTCCGCAGCCGGTGCATGCAGTCCGTCGACCTTGCTGTCCCGGCCAGACGACGTGTGCGACGGGGTCGCACGGCCGCCGAGTGCTCGCTGCAGACGGACGCAAACGCATCCGATATATCCACCACCTACGGGACATACACGGTTTGAGGAGCGAACCGTATGATTGCCGGCTGCGTGCGACGCTTATCTGCGAAGCTATCGCCCCGTGCCCGTGATTATCGTCTTATCTGCACGGACGCAGCCGCGCCACGGGCCATGGCCTCTCGGTATCTGATGCGGCGAGCAACAAACTCGGCTGTTGGGCTGTCGCTTCGCCATCCCGCGGCAGCACGAGCCCCGGCCGCGGCGAGCATCTGGCAGCGGAACGAAGCCGGTTCGGATGGGTGGCATCGAGTCACATTCGAGTGTTGTGCCGTCTGCAGTAAGCCCGTCGCCGCCGTTGCGTGCGGCCGAAGGGGGCGGCGTGCCATGATGGCATCCGCGGCTGCATAAACCTGCTGCTGCTGCTGCTGCTGCTGCTGCTGCGGCCGCGGCTGACCGTCCATGCTGCGTCGGGAGCGGGAGGGTGTCTGCCGCATCGGCATCGGGGGACCGTGAGGCTCGCCCGTCGCCCTGCTTGCCTGCTTCGCTCGATGGCTTACTCGTGCTGGAGGGGGGCCCGACGATGCAATCGGGACGGACCCGGAGGGACGGGGCAGGGGTGGAGAGGCAAACTCGAGTCCAATCTCGCCGCCGCCGCGCCGCATCTATGCCCGGCCGTCATGTGTTTCGAGCAACCAAGGTTTGACTAGGTACGAGCAGGTATTCTTTTTTTTTTTCTTCCCCTTCTCTCCCGCCACCCCTGTCGCGCCGGCCACGTCCGCTCCACACCTCCCGCGTGCACCAGCCACTTTCACATGTCAGAGCTGGATGACGCACAGCCTGCCAACGACGACGACGGAGAAGCGACACATCGAGAAAAACTCCTAATCCCCGTGTCGATGTGAGCGAGGTGGCGTGGTCTGCTGGGCGTGCTCGGTCAATCACCCCATTGAAGGGGGGCCTCTACGCGTATGCTATTCGGGACTGCAATGCGCATGCATCGCCTTGGACAGCGAGGCATGGCTTGACTCGGTGCCGGCCTGTGCCGCATATCTCAATGTGAGGCGCTGACGATCCTAGCGGCATGGGCGACGGCGTCTTTGGCCTTGCAGATTGCGACGACGCTCTTGCGGGAAGACGCGGAAATGACCCCGGGCTGCCCAGAGACGGAGGCCCATAGTTCTCGACTCGCGGAGCCGGGGAGCGGAATTTGCAGAGTCTCATGGCACTTTTAGGTCCTGTCTCTGCATTTCAGGCCCGCGTCTTCGTGCGCGCGCTCGAATCGAGGCTTGCTACTTACTTCCGTGCCTGCACAAGCCAGTTCGTATCCGGCTTGACGTCGATGCGGTGGGCCCTCGTTGGATGGACAATGACGCCTCAGTCGACACCGGTCTCATTCCGCGTCGCAGTGGCTCGCCAAGAAGGGCAACCATGGTGGAAATGGAGCACGTGGATTTGAGTGACGCGCACAGGCACGTACGGATGTCTAGGTTTTCCAACAGGTGACAGTTGCAGACGGAAGCTCGCCGCCTCTTTGGCCCGTGGCCGTTGGGCAGCACGGGTTTGCGCCGTGGAGGTGTTGAAGCACATGCAGACGCATCGACAGACGTCGTCCGGCTCGAGCTCCGCCGCCGTCCCGTCACCGACCCTGCGCGGCAATCTCGGGTTGCCAAAGCCTCTCTTGAACTTGACGAGGTCAAGTGTCGGCCCCCGAGACCCCTATTCCCCGGCCGGCGGCTCCTAGTCGCATAGGGGTCCAGTGGCTTGTCGCCGTTCCTGCATGGCATGTGTGAATCGAGGGCCGCGGAGCAGCTCGCGGTGTTCCGTGGTGGCTGCATTGTGCGTGCCACCCGTCTCGGCCGGGACCTTATCATGGTCGCTTTGCTGGGAAGAAACCCTACTTGGGCATGTATGCTTGACGGGAGAGGCGCCTGGAGTTGTGGCATGGACTTTGGGGGCTGTGGCGTCGTGTGTGGTCGTGGGGATGGGTGGCATCGATTCAGACTTTCATCGCGCGTGCTGCCGCTTGCGAGTTCCCAAAGGGGGCCATCGATGGAGCCTATTAGGTTGAGCCGTCGTTGTCGTCTCTTCTTTTCCCTCTTACTGGCTCGACCATCTCCGCCGGACGATGGTATCACGCCAACGACGTGCTGCAGCTCCCGTGCCGAGACTCGCTCCGCCGCCCTCAGTCTCCCACTCGGCCCGGGCTGATCCAGCCTCAGAGCCGTTGCACATGTGATTCAGCTCTCTTTGCAAACGCGGGGAACGCTGATATTACAGGCCGTGTAGACCGGGCCTCAACCAGCCTCCTCCGTCATGCGATGCAACACCGGCGCTCCGAGGGCGACACAGGTCACCAACCGCTCAGTACGCTTGTGCAAGCCGCGCGACCGATACCACGTAGACAGCATGCCGTCCTAGCCAGTGCGCTCGTTTGCGACTTTTCCCATGTGCGCGGAAATGCCGAGATAGGTGTTGGCCGTCTGCATAAGCGGGTGCTCGGGTCTAGCTGCTCCCGTCGCCGTGCGATGCAACGTGCGACGTTGCGGCGCGTCGACCACATGAGAAGCACACGGCCGGACGGACTGGGCGCATGCTGTTGCATGGCGAGCAAGGCGGCCCGCGCCGAGGAGCCGAGGGGGGTTTGCCTGGTGGTGGCAAACGAATGCCGTCATCCGGCGCCGAGAAGCTGGGTTACCGGTCGCTTCGCATTGTTGCGAGCTTGTGGGTGACCTTGGCAGATGGAAGGCCGATTAAGCTTATGTTCCACGAAGAGGTTGTTCTCTAAAGCAACCTCACCTTCAATTTGATCGCGTGATCATGGCGATTGCCATATGGCGCGGGAGTGTTGAGAGAAGCCGCCAAACGTTGAAGTCGTGATGGAGCGGCGTCCTTGGGTCAGCATGACAGGCCAACAATCTTCGATGTCGACGTGACGAGAATCGATTTCAAGAGATTCTGTCACGGAATTTTCAAACGCCGGCACGTTTCTTGCTTCGCAAATCCGCATCTCGTCTGTCGTTCGCTACCTTTTGAAAGCCGAAAGAGATCAAAGACGAGCGACCTGCCGTGTTGCCGTACGGCTTCAATTCGCCCGTGGTGGCCTAGCACCCGCGTCCAAGTCGAGTCTGCGCATTGCCTCTCCTAAAGATGAAGGTGCAAACGCAATGGCATTTGTCTGTGGCGAAGCAATAACGCGGACAGAAGCTGACCGCTCGAGTGAATGAGGTTTGCAAGACCGCAAAGGGTCCAGAACTCGCAACAGCAGAACACTGCGGAGAGCATGTGCAGGAGAACTCGATCTGTCTTGATCGTTAGTTTCCATTGCTGCTTCCCTGTGTTGAACGGCTTTGGCAGAGTATTCCATCACGGGCTGCAGATTCGGAGTGACCGGACGCCGCGCAGACGAGGACGCAAGCAGCAGCAGCAGCAGCAGCAGCAGCAGCAGCAGGCAATTAAACGCCAATTAATGACGGCAATGCGCCACAGTACACCTTCCTATCCGTCGTCGACAGAGAAGTGCGCTCAAGGAAAGGGGGATGGGGAAGGGAAAAGTCGCCAGTCCAGTCCTCAGATCTAAGGGCCTGGATGGTCTGCTGACGCAAGGCCTCGTCGGCAGGTCAAGGTTACCCGCCAGACGTAACACTCGCAGCAGTGGAGGGGCCTCCCTTGAATCCAGACCTCTACATGGGCGTTCCTGTTACCGTTGTCATGCTGGAAGAGGAGGCTGCAGTTGGATCGTCTGGGCAGCCTCGCTCAGTCTACCCTGCACCTTGTGTGGAGTTGTCAGCCATGAGATCACGGAATTGCATGCTGGGCCGATATCCTTCATCCGATAGATCTATACTCGTACGCAAGCAAGTATGATGCTAAGAACACGTGGTACGCTTCGATTTTCGGATTTTCGACGTGATCCCAAGCCTTGCAACACTCCAGTGTTTTTGGAGACGAGTGCAACGTAGGCATGGGAGCCATTACCTTGAAGGTGCGTCTTGTCCAGTGCAGTGCAAGGCAGTTCGTACACTGGACGTCACTGCTCACGTTCATATCTACAGGCTTCGAAGTTGCGATCAGGATGGGAAAGATGAAGTCAGATGCCGTCACGTGCGTGGTGAAGCATGCGTCCGTTCTGCGACGCTGACCTGAGAAGTTCCCAGAAGTGAAATCATCCGCGTCAATTTCCACAAAGACGCCTTGTGCAACGGTTCCCATCACAGCCGGAGAATGGCCACGCAGCCCCGTGGACGCAAAGACAAATGAGGGAGCGGGGGGTAAGCTCGTCTGAAGCGTTAAGCTGTTAACGGGATGCAGCTCCGACGAGGCGCCTGTGAGAGCTGCCTCTGGTTGGTGCGCAGTGCCAAGGCCGCGACGGCGTCGTCGTATTGAGGGTTACACAATGTGCGCAGCCAGAGTCGGGAGGGATATCCCATCGACGTACGGAGCATTGGCCGTGGAAGAACGACGCCTGAGCACGCCAACCTGCGCTCCTAGCTCCTTCGCGTGCGGCGTCGCGAAAGACTTCCCCTGGCAGACTCGCACAGACGGCTATGATGCCTTGACAACAACTAACCAACTGGATACAACAACAGAGAGCACCCCGGGCAGAAGATCAATCGGCCCTGGGCAAAGCCGACGTCTTACGGGAGGGGGGTGATCGGCGCCGGCGGTCCGCTCGGCCTGAGCTCGGCCGGCAACGTCAAACGAAGCACGTTTGTCTAACACGACCTACCTACGAGTACAACGTACTTTGCATGCAAAGGCCAGCTTCAGAGAAGGGCAGATGTCCAGATGATGTTCGGGGGCGAGCAATGGCCAGTTGGATTCTCAAGCAGGGAAGCAGAGTCTTCCCGCCTCCTCGCAGTCCTCTCTCCCTTCGCTCGGCATCCACGATATGTCACTGACAGCCAGACTAATACAGCGCCAGCGGAGGCGTGGCGTCGAGGCGTCGAGGCGTCTTCGCAGAATTGCGCGCAGGTTGGCAAGAACGGCAAGAAAACCGAAGCGCAGCGCGCTGACAGGGACCACGAGGCGAGAGATATTCCTTGCGATACCTACGACGACTGTTCTTTGTTGGTGGCTTGCGCAGGCTGCCAAGTTCTCGAAACGCCCCGGCCCGCAACGCCATCCGCAATTGGCGTGGGGGAACGTCCGTTGATGCAAAGGGAGTGCGCCACTGGCTGGAGGAGGACTGCTGGTGGTGGTCGGCTCTGTCAGTCATGTCAATCTTCTAGCAAGTCTGAGGAGCGCTGATGGAAGTTGACGACCTCGATGAGCATTCGACCCGTTCGACATGTCAACTCTCAGCGGCAACCGCCAAGCAATAGTCAGCGCTGATCCGGATTAGTCTTTTGGCTGTTTGAGAGTTGCAGGGGAGTGGAGAGGGCCGGGCGAGACGCATGGGTGATGCCTGCATCAGCATGAACGCCAAAGCCCACTGGGGCGATTGATTGATTGCCACTGCTGGCTTGATGCTGTGCGGCAAGGACAGTAATAGTGCTCGTAGCGTGGGAGTCGTCAAAGACATGGACGGCTGAGGGACGGCCACCGCGGCTCGGGATGCTTGGGCTGACGACGAGGCGAGCATCGTACAGGTAGGCCGAGCGATGCCCCAAGCTGTGATTGCGCCAATTCTTTGGCCTGCAGCCTCAACTGCCGTGCCATGGCTATCCCTCGACGACGCGGGTATGAAGCGAGCTTACCCGGATATGCTCGAATCTGATGCCGCCACGCAGAGTCCGTCTGCAAAGCATGGCCGTCTGGGGAAAGCAGGGGACTGGGAGCAAGAGCCCGTGCGCGCGCAGAGATACGGGACGACTGGATGCCGGGGCCTGGCGATGATGGACCATGATGCACCGGCAACAGACGTGTCACCGAGTGTGACGGCCCAGGGCTGAGGGCCGGGCGCTCAGATCGCGTCCGCCTTGCGCACGTTGCCCTCGTCGGCCGCATCGTTATCCGTCCACGGCCACACGGGACGCTCGCCGAGCAAGCCGCGGGTGGAGGAGGGAGGGCGATGCAGTGCGTTTTGCATACATTGCTGCTGCGAGCCCACCGACACAGCCCGTCGCTCACATTTCCGTAGTTCCCTTGCGTTGGGGGGGAGGGAGACTTGCATCTTTTCTCGCGCGAAGCATGTACGAGTACGGAGTATGCGCGCCCGCGCGGTTGGGTCGCCCATCCACCCACCCGTCGCCCATCGCCTGTTCGCCAGCCCGCCTCTTCGCCAGTGCTTGTGTTCGCGCGCTGACTTACAAATACCTTCCGTACGAGCAGGGAGCCCCCTGCACCGCCAGTCGGCAGCAAAAAAAGAAGAGACAATTTCCCACGCTGGAGCCAGGGATCGCGCTGCGTCGCCGTCGATTGGCCCTCTGGGGCCAACAATTTGATAGGCGGGCCAGGGGGGGTGGCCCTGCGCCCGAACGCCTCGTTTGGCTCACGCTCAGTCGCCGACTCACGGACTCACAGACTCACAGCCAACGGCAAGTGACAGAGGGCTCGTCCGGCGTGGGTGAGGCGGAGAGGACGGACGGACAGGCGGACCGGCAAGGAGGGCATGGGGTCATGGAGGCGCCGTCCGAGCTCCAGCACGTCTGAAACAAGGTACCGGCGACATGGCACGCTGCCGGGGCCCGTGCCGCCCGCCAGGTACCCCATACCTGGCTGGCGGGCAGGGAGGATCCAATCCCGCGAGCCACCGTGCCCCTGAGATGGGATCACCCTGCTTCGTCGACGCTCCCTTTCCATCTCGACGGCTCCATGGCGGTCCCCAGTCGGTCGGCAGCCTCGCCCACCCCCGTCGCCATCCTAGACCACCAGCCGGCGGCGACCGTCTCTTTTTCTCCTGCGCCCGTGTCTCGCCGCTCCGCGTGTGCTCGTACTCGTACTCCTTCTCTCGCCAACCTCCACCGACTCTCGTCCCGGGTCTGAAGAGGCTTGCGTCCCCCCGGCCTTGCCGATCCATTGTCCTTGTGCCCGCTCGTCATCGCACTTCTCGTCTTCTTTTTCCTTCCTTCTGCCTCTGGGCTCTTTCGTTCGTTTCCTCGAATGGCTCGCTGAGCGCGCATTCGCTCGCCCTCCTCTCCCTCCCCCTTTCCGAGAGGCACCCCGTCATCGCCAGCTTCACCGCCCGTCGGCGACGTCGTCAAGATGCCTCCCTCTCTCAACGCCCACCCGTCCTTCACTCGCCCCCGGACCGGAGACCGTGATGGCCGGCCCAGCACGCGTGACCAGGGCGCCAACGACACCATGCTCATCCCCAGCCGCACCTCGTCGCTGCACTCGCGCATCACCCAGCCCATTCCCTCGACCCTCAACGTCAAGCCGCAGCAGCGGACCCCCAAGACGCTCACGCATGCCTACATGGTCTGCGGCGTTGGCCGCGAGCCTTCGCAATGGGTCAAGGCGCCCACTCCTGCCCAGGGCAAGGTTGGCCACATGAAGGGCGCCGTCGGCCAGTTCTGGCTGCCCGAGATCCTGGGTAGCAGCCCTCGTCTCGAGCAGGACAATGAGATTGCCCGCGCCCTGCACGCCGCCATGAGGGTAATTCTTGACATGGACCCTGACATGAACCCTTTCGAGTCCTCGCTAACGCGCCTGCCAGGCCTGCTTCCCCCACGATGTCGAAATCTGCACCGGCCGCAGCCAACCCCACTGCGTCCATCACGCCTTTGTGCTGCAGCAGGACTCGTCTCACACTCTCTACGGCATCTGCCTCCGCGTGTGGTCCCGCGCCGACGAGAAGCGCGCCGAGACCATCCGCGAGCTGAGAAAGCGAACCGAGACCGATTTCTACGACAATCCCGACGAGACGTACTGGATCCCCTATTGCCTGTCATTCCTGTCCCGATATCCTCTGTACAACCTCTTGGGCGATTATCTGAGGGGCATGTGGATTCACTGGAACAAGGCTACTAACCTGTTCCACGCCGAGGAGGTCTCGCGCATCCTGAGCTTCCCGGCTCCTCGGCTCAATGACCTCGTCCGCATCGACATGAAGGACTACGCCCTCTGCTACCAGTTCCCGTCGTCCCCTACTGGCTTCCAGAACTTCTCCATGTGGCCGCTCTTCACCTGCCTGTCGATTCCCAATATTGTGGGCGTCGTCGAGGCCGCCATCTCGCCCACCCGCCGCATCATCTTCGTGAGCCACTACCCGGCAATGCTCACCATGGCCGCCGAGACCGTCCGATACTGCGTCCGCGTCTACGAGTGGAGCGGCCTCTACGTGCCCGTGGTCCACGCACGCCACGCCCAGGAACTCGTGCAGGAACCCGGCCCGTACATCCTGGGTGTCACCGCCGAGTGCCGCTCTCTTTTCACGGCGCCCACGGACGCCCTTGTCATCGACCTGGACCGCAACTTCGTCCTGACATCGAGCCCGCCGACCGCCCTGACGCCGAACCAGCGCAACAAGTTTGTGACGCGTCTCACCCAGGCCCTCAACGGAGATGTCACGCCCTCTGGCGTTCCCCAGCACTTGCGATCTGCCTACGGTGGCGGCAAGCTGGTCCCGGCCGGCCAGATCATCGTCATGCGTGGCGAGGTGGAGTCGATCCAGGATCCCGAGTGGTGGAACCAGGATTCCGTCATGGCTGTCATGGACCACGTCTGCGAGAAGATGGGACGCAACACTGGCATTAAGGCTGTCTTTGGTGGCGCCGTCAAGAAGCCCCTCATGACCAAGGTGTCGATGCGACACCTCAACGAGATCGTCCGCGAGAGGAATCAGTACTCCCGTGATGCTCTCGAGGCCTGGCAGGACTTCATCAACCTCAAGGGCCGCATGGACACGGAGCTGAGCAAGGTCAACAAGCGCAACAACTACCTGGTCGAGGAGCTTGAGAGCTGGAAGCAGCAGTTCCTCAAGTTCCAGGCCTTTGCCGAGCAGCTCACCAAGGAGACGCAGGACCTCAAGGTCAAGATTGAGAATCACAAGAGGGAGAACCGTCGTCTCACTGGTCTGCTCGACCAACAAAAGGACGACAACGCTCGCATTTCGGTCCGTCTCACTGGCACTGAGAAGCAGCGCGACGATGCTCTTGAGGCCCTCGTCCTCCAGCAGGAGATTGCAGAGGAGCTTGAGCGTGAGCGCAAGCGGAATAAGAAGGAGCTCGCCCAGCTCCACCACACCAACAACACGATCTCGCGGCAGCGTGACGAGGCTCGCCGCGTCGTGCTGCACCTCCGCAGCTTGATCGGTGGCCAGAGCCATCACATGGAGCATCTTATCCAGTCCCTCACCAAGCCCGACGAGCTGGCCGATGAGGTCGAGCAGGGCTACGAGTCGGACGAGGCGGCTGCCGAGGATGGGCCAGCTGAGGAGAACCGCACCCTGAGGCCGGCACGCAGCAGCAAGCGCCTCTCCTCGTCGAGCTTCATCGACGTCGCCGACCGCCACCTCAAGGACAAGACGGACGCCATTGCTCACATCGTCCGCAACATCGCCGACCAGTGCCAGGCCGCCGTCGAGGGGCTCCAGCTGGCCCATGACGCCGAGACGCGATCTCTACGACGCCAGAGCAACATGTCTGCCGTCCACAGCGAGGACGGCTTGGACGATCGGTCCGTTGCCACTTCTGAGGCTGGCGAGGATCGTCGCCTCCAGCCCTCGGGACGGAACTCTAGCATTCCGCCGACGCCGGATCTGATCCCCAACCGCAGCAGCACGGCCATGTCGTTTGCCTCGGCTACCACCACCCCCGAGCGATCCAGCCAGCAGTACACCATCCGGGAGGACATCCCCACCAAGATTGTCGAGGATGAGGAGGAGGACTTTGAGGAAGGTCGAAGCGACAACGGCGGTGCCGCCAACGAGAGCGGAGTCATTGCCAAACACGCAGAGTCCCTGCTACACCGCCCATCGGGGGCGAGAATCAGTGCCCTCGGTGGCCCGCGATAAAGGAATGAGTTGGCTCGCGCGGAGGGAGCACGACGATCTCAGCGAGCCGCAGTGCCATCTCTTCTCCGCCAACAGAAGGCGATATGCGCCCGTGGCTTAGATGCAGTTTCACTTCATTTATACCTCTTGCCTTGGCTTCCTTGATAGCCTCGGATAATTTGTCTTTTTGGAAGTGCGGAAAACTTGCTGAATTTGGGGCGTTTTTTTTCTGTCACTTTCTATGAATCATTTATTCTGGTTGCTTAGACAGAGCGGCCTTGCTCTTTTGCTGCTGCCGGTGCCGCTGGGACTCAGCGCACCTGGGCCGGGAATTTATTTTGCCTGGAAGTCTGCTACAATGTACGGAGTGAGGTGCCGCGCTTCAATTCATGACTTTTCTCTCATCTGCTGCCTGGCAAATGTGCAGTTGAACTCTGATGCTTGAGTTGTCACAACCGACGTGTTCTTACCGTGCCATTGGCTTGCAAAACAAGCACCAGACTAAGCGCCGACACGTACTGGGGCGTCACGAGAAGTGGCCGTCTTGTAGTAAATCTGCCTCCACGGCTTTATCCAGCAACTCCCTGGCGACGCTTTCAGAACAAGTCACTCGAGCCCAATACGTTGGGTGGTGTTGGTCGAAGCAGAGCCCCCAGGAGCGGGAGCGCTTGCCGTTCCTAGCGCTTGCGTTGCGCCAGCCCCACAGTGACCCCGAAAAAGTTCAAGTGACGTCGCGGCAGCTCCCATCCATCTCTTTTCCAAAACAACTACTCGTACATCCATTACATCCATCGCCGCACGCAAGGAGAGACGCAATGGCCGACCCCGTGCTCACCTCCCTCTGCTCCATCTGCCACGTCTCGGCCCCGAAATACAAATGCCCCCGCTGCGGCATCCAGACCTGCTCCGTCGCGTGCATCCGCAAGCACAAGGCTTGGTCCGAGTGCAGCGGCGAACGCGACCCGACCACGTACATCCCCCGATCCCAGCTGTGCACCGTGGCCGGCGTCAACCATGACTACAACTTCCTGCAACGCCTGGGCATGTCTGTCGAGCGGGCCGAACGGGTGCTGGTCGGCGACAAGGGCCTCGTGCAGGGCGACGAGCTGCGGCCGCAGACGGTGCAGCAGGTCAAGTGGAAGACGGGGCGCGACGGCAGGAAGAGAAAGGTGACAGTGACGCGAGTGCTAAACGAGCCCAAGGGGAGGAGGTTCGAGCGGTTGCTGGCGCAGCGGCTGAGACAGCTGAACATTGAGGTCGTGTGTGCGCCGGTGGGCATGGCGAGGCAAAAGGAGAATGGCACCACCTTCAACCGCCGATCCGGAGGCATCAATTGGCAGGTGGAGTGGCTGTCCTTCAGCAGCGAGAGCAAGGACGCCGACGCCGACGACAATGGGATGACGCGGACACTCTCCAAGATGCTCGAGGACGTGCCGCTATATCAGGCATACCGCCTCGCACACGAAGAGAAGCTGCGGCTCGAGAGCGGGCAACAAAAGAAACCCCAGAAGGGCGGACGGATTGTTGAGAACCAACGCCACCACGACTCGACCTGGAACTTTGGCGCGGATGCGGCGCAGGAGCCCTCTACGGGCCACTGGATATCATACGCTGGTGCAGACGTGGGGGAAGGATGGCCCAACGAAATAGACAAGGCACTGCGGTGCGAGTATCAGTTCTTCCTTGGAGGGGCGCCAGCAAGGTCTGATCTCCCGACGAAGATCACGGCTCTTGATTCCGGAGACTGCTTGAAGGACATCCTCACCAACACGAGGGTTCGCGAGTTCCCCACGCTGTACGTGTTGAGGGCTGGTGAAACGCTGCCAGCTGGCTTCGTGCTCACACCGAAGGAGGTGATCCCTCCCTCTCAGGGCATGAAACGCAAAGAGGCTTCCGATGATGCAGGCACGAAAGGACAGCAGCCAGCGAAGCGGAGGAGGCAGCCTGGTAAGGGTAAGGAAGAGGGCGAGTTGGACGGGGAAGAGGAAGGCGATGGAGCTGAGGATGACAACGAGGAGGATGCATTCAAGGCAGCCGACGGCACTGAGGAGAAGGAGGAGGAGTCCGGGGAGAGCTCGGGTGAAGAGAATGACGACGATGACGACTCTACCAGCAGCTCTGGTTCAGATACAGAGTCCGACTGAGCCTGATGAGGGGCCATACGTTGCTGGCCTGACTGTGCATTCTACCATATACCCCCATTTAGACGGAATGATGAGGCAGTTTTCTTTCCAAATTCAATGTGTATTCAGCTCTTGCGCGCTCCGTACAGATTTACGAGCTCAGTGCAGATTTTTCTTTTTTATTTTGTCCTCAAGGGGAGGAAATATCAAAATGGGGCCGTCGTTGAAGCGCCAGCTGGATGCCTTGCCGCAGTGAGCTGGAGCCCTGAGGCTGTACGGAGCTTCCCCGTAGGCTTCCCCACAGCGGCATGCGTCCCTCACTGCAGGTACCGGCCCGCGCGAACGCAGCGCGGCACGTGTACTGGGCAGCAAGGAGCCCGCCCTCCACTTGTTCCCGAGCCCAGACCGGCCACCCTGCCACGACTCCCTAACACAACACCGCTTAACGACGACGACAGACATACACGGCGCCCCGATCACTGGCTGACTCGGGACAAAAGCGCTTCCCTCGCATCATGTTATAATTGGCACCGCAGCGCTCAGCCCGCCGCCACCATGGACGACGCACCCGTGCCCAAGCTGTCGGAGCTGATGCGCCATCCAGACGACCTCGACAAGATTCCAGCCCTCAAGCTCGAGTTCTCCCGCAAAAAGGGCGCCGTGGATGGCCAGCTGCGCAATGGCCTGCGCGAGCAGCTCGAGACGACGCAGTCGGGCATGACGGGCCTCAGCGACGGCCAGAAGACGGTCCAGATGATCAAGGACGAGATGATGAACATCGATCGCCTGTGCTCCGAGTCTCAGACCATGGTCAAGGACTTTGCCAGCATCAACCTCGTCTCCCAGGCCCACCGCAACTTTGGCGCTGTCGACGCCATGCGAAAGAACCTCGAGACCTTCAACGAGCGCCTGACCGTCGTCGAGAACATGCTGCGCGAGGACGACGCCGACAAGGAGAACATGCCCAACCTGCTGCCCTGCCACTACGAGCTGACGCAGCTGCGCAACATCCGAGACGACGCCATGGAGCAGATACAGCGCGCCGACGACCCCAGCCTCCAGTCCACCCTTGAGGATTACTTCGCGAGGCTGGACGACACCATCGACTGGTTCGACGAGCACGTCGGCCTCCTGGCCATGAACCTCGTGAACCTCGTGGTCGAGGACAAGAACGGCTTGGTGGTCCGCTTCGCCGTCGTCATGGAGGCCGAGGAGAGGAGCGACCAGCGCGTCGTGGCCTTGCAGGAGGCCCTCAAGGACCACGAGGAGATGGCGGCGCGCTTCCAGAGCATCACCGACGGCGCCAAAAAGGTCCGCGGGTACAAGGAGAAGTTCATGCAGGCCATCAAGCTCGCCGCGGAGCAGCAGTTCCAGCAATCCCGGGAGGAGTTCCTGGACGACGCCACGCGCCTCGAGAAGATCATGAAGTGGTACTTCAACGAGCTCAACGCCGTCAAGATTGGCATGACGCCGCTCATGCCCAAGCGCTGGAAGATTGGCAAGACGTACGCCGACATATACCACCAGCTGATGCACGACTTCCTCGTCGGCATGGTCGACGACCCGGAGGCCAGCTCGGGCCACACGCTCGAGATCGTCAGCTTCCCCGAAAAGTACTACAAGAAGATGGCCAAGATAGGCTTCCGTCAGGAGGACCTGACGCCCCACGTCATCGACAACCGCGAGGCCGAGCTGGTGCGCGACTTCCGCCAGCTCATCATCAAGTTCCTCGACGAGTGGATCGACCGCATCTTCGAGCAGGAGAAGAAGGACTTTGCCGAGCGCAACGTCGAGGGCTCCAACCTCGACCAGGACGAATACGGCTACTTCCGCACCAAGAACCTCGTGGCGCTGTGGCGCATGCTGCGCGAGCAGGTCGACGCGGGCGCCAACTCGCAGCGCGCCGACGTCGTCGAGGGCGTCATCGACGCCATGTTCCTGCGCCTGCGCAGCCGCCAGCAGGCGTGGCAGCGCATGCTCGAGGACGAGGCCCTCCGCTACGAGTCGGGCAAGGTGCCCGAGCTCGAGGGCTTCCAGCCGCTGCAGGACTGGCTCGTCGCCACGGCCAACGACCAGATCGCCTGCATCGACGACAACGAGGACGAGAACCGCTTCGGCTACCTGACGAGCTTCCGCCAAAAGTTCGAGCCGCACGTCACGCCCCCGTACCTTGAGCGCGCCGACCAGGAGCTGGCGGCCCTGCGCGACGGCTACGTCGACTTCAGCACCTGGTGCATCACCAAGTTCGCCCACCTCATCTTCGCCGTCGACTTCCGCACCGTCATGCCCGACTTCTTCACGCCCCGCTGGTACGCCAACACGGCCATGAAGCAGATGATCGTCACCTTCGAGGAGTACGTCAACGACTACCGCCAGGTCCTGCACCACTCCCTCGTCGACATCTTCACCGAGATCTTCGCCGACGAGCTCCTCGTCCACTACCTCGGCTCCGTCCGCAACAAGGGCGCCCGCTTCCGCCGCGCCGACCCCTTCCGCGACAAGCTCTTCAACGACATCGCCACCGCCTTCGAATTCTTCAGCAACCTGCCCAACCCGGACGTCGGCAACTCCATCAAGCAGACGTGGCGCGTCACCGAGCCCTTCCTCGCGCTCCTCTCCGCCGACAAGGACGCCGTCGCCGACGAGTTCGCCGCCTTCAAGACGGCCTACTGGGACCTGCAGATCAGCTGGGTCGAGGCGGTGCTGCGGTCGCGGGACGACTTTGAGCGGAGCATGCTGAACGCCGTCAAGGCGAGGGCCGCGCAGCTGGACATTGTGCGGGGGCCCGAGACGATCATGGGCAAGGTCAAATAAAGGAACAAGTCGAATAAAAAGAGCTTCCCGCGTGGGGGGAGGGGTTTCACGCTTCACGGCTCGTCGTAAGGAGAACGAGGTAGAGAGACGGAGCGCGAGATCCGGGTCATGCGTTTATGCTGTGGGACGAGCGACATGGGCACTTTTTTCTTTTCATGTAGGATAGGGTCACAGGGCAAGAAGGGGAATGCGACTGAATGAAAGACTTTACGACGTGGGCCACTGCGTTCTAATTAAAAATCTGATGATGCAACACCGCCCTCTGCGGGCGGAATTGCGGCGCTCCGTAACCTCCTCCCCCTCTCACCTTTCTCTCTCTCTCGCGCTCTCTCTCTCTCTCCGCAACCAAGCAATCTGCCGTCCGACCATCAAAACAAGAGTCTCGCTGCAGAATAGCAAAAAGACGCGACACGACGTGTGCTTCCACACATCTTGCTACAGTCTACGCTCCCGAAGTTATCAACACAACAAGTACCTTCTCTCCATCTCTCCCTACCTCGCCCCTCTCCCAGACGAGCGCCGTGACGAGATCTCGCCGCGTGCCCGAGTAGGGCCACCAGTCTGCTGCTACGACTGACTGGCTAGGAAGTTGGCAGCCTGTTCAGAATGAACATGTCAGCGCCTCTGTGGCTCTATCGGTCTAGCGGGGGTGGCTATGAGCTTACCCTCTCCAGATTGTAATCATACTTCTCCAGCGCTGCCACCGCGTCACTGCGGGAGTAGCCCATGCCAGTCAAGTTCTTGAGAATAGGGTCGTCGTGCAGTCCCTGCTCCGTGAGGGCCCGCCCTGGGGGCGGGGGGCGTGAGTCCTGGTTTTCCTGGTTGCCGGCGGTGGTCGAGTTGTTGGGCTCGGGCGCCGCGGTCGTGCTGGGCGAGTCGAGACCTGCAAAGAGGGCATCCCAATCGTGGTTATCGGCAGGCTTTGTCTGGCTACCTCCGGCCGGGGCGGGAGCCCCCGCTGCAGAGCCTGACGAGACAAAGTCGAAGCTGCTCTCGTTTCCGAAAGCTGTGGACTCGCTCTTGGTCTGGCTGGCGGGTGGGCTGCTGTCGAATACTGGGTTAAAATCGTCCCGGGAGATGTTGGCAAAGTCATCGTCGGCCGACCCTTCCTTGGCATCTTCCAGGCCCTCAAAGTCGTCGTCGAGGTCATCGAAGGCTCCCTTGGCTGCCGAGGCGGAAGCCGCCGGCGCTGGTGCAGCAGAGCCAAAGAGGTCACTACCAATTGTCGACGACTGGGGTGGTGCGACATTGGAGTTGGTTATCGTTGCGGGCGACGATGGTTGCTCCGCACTGTGACCGAGTCAGCAAACGATCTAATTCATGCAGCCCGATGTGCGCAGTTTGGCGGGCTTCCTTGCCTCTTGTGTGCTGGCTCAGGGGCCGCTGTTAGGTCCTTTGAAGCATCAGGCGATGCTGCCTCCGCAGGGCCCTCAGTTGTCTTTTTGGAATCTGTTGACTCATTAGCTTCCGTCTTCGAGCCCGATCCGCCTGTTAGCTTCATACCAGCTTTGTGATGCGGCGACGCGGGTGCGAAGTCGTCGTCGAAGCCCCCTTGTTCGCTGTCGGAGTCGGAGTCGTCATCGCGCTCAAGTTCCGAGATGGGCGGGAACTCGGTGGCAAACGCGGATTGGGGTTTGGCGCCTTCTGGAGCAGCTGCGGCCTGGCCCTTGCTGGAGGTAAATGCGGCAAATGCATTGTCAAAATCGGCCTTGGCCTTGGCCTGGTCGTGAGCCCCAAAACCCGATTCTCCCGCAGCACCAGACTGGCTCGCGTGGGAGTCCAGCGCAGTCTCGGTCACGTTCACGCCTTGAGCGTCACCCGGGACAGGAGTGGCACTTGGGGTTTCATTCTTCTCGTCGTCTTCACCGGTCGCTGCCTCTGGGCCCTCCGTGCTGGCCGCTTCTCCCGGGAAGAAGTTGGACGACCCGGCGATTGACCCTTCGGCACGGGACGCAGGCGGCGACACTTGGCGAGACGACGACAGCGAATCCGTATGGTCGGGCAGGGGAAGGAAGCTGGAGCTGATCTGCCTAGACTCGGGGGGCGCTGGGGGCTCAGTTGCCAGCGTTCCCTGACGGCTGAGGTTCGGGGTCGACGAAGCGGTGTTGTACGAGGCAGCACTGGCGACCGAGTTTCCCGTGTGCTGTTGCTTGAAGGCTGCGGGGGGTGGTGGAGTGCTTGCGGAGCCGGCAGGGACCGAGGGGCCAAAGACATCGTCAAAAGACTTGTCCGAAACAGCTCGGGCCGCAGGAGGCGAGAAGACACCCATTATGTCCGTGCTCGCGGTCCGCTTGAAGAAGGGGTTGTTACCACTGCTGGAGGACAGGGCCGGGCTAGCGACCTGAGCGGATGTCGATATAGGCGAACTACTGTCCGCTTGGCGGGTGGCGTCTTCGCCTCCCTTTGCCAGCCCCTCAGCCTCTGTTTTGAGCTTGTCACGCTCGCCCTCGGTCGTAGCGAGCTGCTTCTTGTTGATGGCAACGAGGCCCTTCTGCTGGCGGGCCTCGGACTTCAGCTTCTCGATCTGTGGCTTCAGCTGAGCAATCTCCCCATTGACCACGCGGATGCGCTCCCTCAGGTTCCCATTCTCCCGTTGGTCGGCTTGCAGCGCAGCCAAGACCTGCTGGTGCTGAGTCTGAATGTCTCTGTAGTTTCCGTCCAGGGTCATGCATTCGCTCTGCAGCTTCTGCGTCTCGCTGCGCGAAATCTTCAGCTGCTCCTCGAGGGCGCGCGTGCTCTCTGCCTCCTTCTCGTAGAGTGCTCGAAGCTGCGCCAGTCTCTGCTCGAAGTTCTGCTTCTGTGAATTAGTCTGGTTGAGCTCGTTCTGAGTGCTCGTCCGCTTGGTCTGGACGTCTTGCATCTGCTTCGACAGAGTACCAATCTGGTTCGAAAGGTTGGCCAGCTCAGTCGTCTCGCCAGTGATGTTCTTAGTCGCTTCCGGATCGTGGTCTTCGAGCAGATCCTCCGAGTGAGGCTGCTTCGACATGGTTCCGGCAACGTCGCCGGACGGCTGCGCATTTAGCGTCCTGCCGAAAGACGAGGACGGCACAAATGGCTTGAAAGTAGAGCTGGGAGTGGAGGTCTGCACAGGTGAGGACGGCGCGAGAGCATACGAGCCTCCTGAAAAGGGATCGTTGGCGTTGGACCCTCCAGTGGACATGGTCGTCTGAGCTGGAGCGACTGGCGCGGGACTGGGCGCCGATGAATCCAGGCCAAACAAATCTTCCAAGGCCGATTTTGGCTGCGGCGGAGGAGGCTTCGTCATAGGCGGCGGGTCAAAGGCCGAAGTCATAGCCGGCCCTCGCTGCTGGTTGCGCAGGCTCGGCGGGATCAGGTTCGCGGGAAGGGTGCTGGGCAATGGTGCCGAGCGGCTCCGCTGCTGTCGGATCAGGAACATGGCAACTGCGAAGCCCTCTGGCGACAGCTGGCCCTGGCTGTTGAAGTCGGCGAGATCCCAGATCTGGGCCAAAGCATCTTCGGAGAGGTTTGACTGGCTGAAGAACGGAACGGCCTCATCGCCCGTGATATATCCCTTCTTGGTCTTGTCCAGGGTGGCATAGATCTGGTCGAACCGCTCCTTGTCGGCAGCGGTCACAGCCCAGTCGCCTCCGCCAGCTGCACCCATGCCCTGAGGGCCCAGAGGAGGTCGACCAAGAGGGCTGCCGGTACGCGGCTGGGCCGAACCGCTCATCTGCCGCGGAATAGCAGACATGCCCGTGTTGTTGGGGGATTGGCGAGATCCCGGAAGGGATGCGCGCTGCGTGACTGCTTCGTACAGGCCAGCTGGTAGGACCGTAGGCAACGCCCGGAGAGAGCCGGTCTTCATGGAGGTGAGCAGATGCATGGCAATGACAAACTCGGGGAGCACCAAGGCACCGCGCTGCTCCGTGTCTGCCAACGCCCATATTCTGCCCAGCGTTTCATTGGGCAGCCCGGACTTGTCAAAGATCTGCCGGGCCTGGTCGCCCGCGAGCATGTTCCCCGCGAGAGGCTGTCGCTCGAACAAGCCGGTGTACTGCGCCACCTTGTCAGGTGCCAGGGGAGGGATGCGGATGGCACCACCAGTCCCCTGCGCTTGAATCGCGTTCGGGACTGGAGCCGCCGGCGATGCCGTCGCGGTAGGGAGCTGGATGCCATCGAATCGAGGCAGGGGGCCGGGTTGGAAGGCCAGCTCCGCCCTGGGCTCCCGGCCTGCTTGAGCATGGCCGATGAGACGCAGAACGATGCCGAAGCCTGCCGGGGTCAGAAAGCCCCGGTTCTCCTTATCCGCGATCTGCCATATCTGGGGTTGACGGTGGTCAGTTAAGTTGAACACGGCGGGACAGAGCCAGAGGGAACGAGGGTCCACCCACCTCTCCGAGAACACGGGAGTCGAGGCGCGTCTTGTCGAAAAAGGTCAGGGCTGCATCGCCGGTGACGACTCGAAGGTTTTCGGGGTCGGCCTTCTTGAAGAGGTCGCCGTAGACTCGCTTCTCGTCAGGCGTCAGGTTGAGGTTGGGCGCAGCTGCAGAAGTAGCGCGGTCAGCCGAGACAGCCGCCGTCATGGGACGCAGGAACGAGCGGGACGAAGAAGAAATACCAGACTCAGCGCCAGTGTCGGAAGACATGATGTTGCATGGGGTGGGGGAGGGTTCCCGTCCCTGGCAGCGCAAGGCTCAAGTGTCGTGGGGTCGGCAGCGGTTTGGGGGCGAGGTGGCAGCTCGGTCGTCGGTGACGGAGCACACAGTCTCGGGCTTCTAGGCTTTGAGACAGCCGTCGAGAAGAGCCATGCAACGATGGGAATGCGACCTTGTGGCCGAGGCTGGTTCGGGGAGGAGTGCAGGAGATGGCAGAACAGAGGAGGCTGAGCTGGCGTAAGGAGAGGCCCGTCGGGTCGGGTGGAGGTGGACGATCGTCACGGCTGGAGGCTGGTGGTTGGGCCGTGGGCTGCAGCGAGCTACGTGATTCGGTGGCTGAAGCTGGGGTGCCTGTGGCGCTCGTGGCAATTGCAGAACTTCGCGAGCACTTGCAGCTGTGGCGGTGCTGACCTTGGCCGGAGCCTGCGGTGCGTCAACCAGACCGTCGAAGCATTGCGCAGCAAGGAGAGAGAGTCAAGCTTTTCAGCGGAGAGTAAACAAGCTTCCCATACGCGTGGAAGCTTGATCGTTTGTTTTGGCCGCGGACTCTCGCTCGTCGCCACTGGCGGCGCGTCGGTGGACACTGGAGCTTTGGAGATTGGCTCCGCTGACGCGGCGAGTTCAAACGCAGCTTGCCGTCATGACCTTGTTTCGCCAGCCATCTCAAGCTGCATATCCGGGGTAGCTGGGGCTAATCTCCTCTCCTGGTCGCAAAAGTCCGACATGATGCGCTGCCGGGGTTTTGAACAGCTGGTTGTCATTCATGAATGTGCATTTTTAAACTCCGGCCAAGGCGCTTACAAACCTTGGGCGCCAAAACCCTCACAAGTGTCTCGTTCATGGATGATACCCGGTACGAGGATTACTTATCCTTCACGCGCTTTGCACACAACCCATGGCAGCTATCACGTTGGAGCGGCCAGGCCCAGCATCCAAATCATTATCTAAGTTACTGCTTCCCGCATTTGGGCACGCAGTCATGGCACTGCCCTCTTAGAACAGACGCCTGCAGGGTAGGGCAGCTCGCCATGTTCACTGAGCCATGCCTACAGCGTGTTGTCGTCAATCGCAGAGTTCCCGACCGATGAATCGAGGCGACGGGTAATGGCTGCAACACCACCGCGAGAAATCCCGTCCTATGTAGCTATTTCAAATCATTCGAGTGCCCCTAACCCAATTGCCCCGCCTAGTGAGCCCTTGATTCCTTATGCTGCACCTCGGCTGCATGTCCGATACGGATTACTCAGCTCCGGCTCCTAGCGATCCAGCTAGCATCGACACCCGGACTCGCCGGCGGGCAGGCACTGCGCGTGGCGCTTGCGTGCTCGGCAGCGACATTCCGCCTCCCGACAAAATATCTCTACCCGACAAGACGTCATCCCTTCACCCCTCCACCACGTATATAACGACGAGCTCCCACTGTTGCCGTTGCCATCGCCATCGTCGCCGCCGGGCAATTCGCTCATTCTCTCGTCCGCCCTGTCCATGCAACCACTCGCCGTCGCATCCCGAGCCTCATCCCTGGTATCGAGAGCTGCCCCGCTGCGAATAGCTTCACTGTCCCGACATCTGTCTACGACTGCGCCCGCCATGGCTCCCATCACCAAGGAGACCGACTTCCTCGTCTTTGGAGGCGGTAGCGGTGGCTTGGCCTCGGCCCGCATGGCCAGCTCCAAGTTCGGTGTCAAGGCTATGGTCATCGAGGGAAAGCGCCTGGGAGGAACATGCGTCAACGTTGGGTATTTGCGCCCCCCTTCCCTTCCAAGCTCCATTCCTTGCGCCTGTCGCTAACGAAGCAACCTTCTCAGATGCGTGCCCAAAAAGGTCACCTACAATGCCGCCGCCATCGCCGAGACCTTGCACGAGGCCAAGGCTTACGGATTCTCCGTCCAAGAGACGGCGCCGTTCGACTGGAACACCTTCAAGAATAAACGCGACGCCTACGTCAAGCGCCTCAACGGAATCTACGAGCGCAATCTCGGAAACGACAAGGTCGACTATCTCCACGGATGGGGTCGCCTGCTGTCCAAGAACCAGGCCGAGGTGACGCTGGACGATGGCTCCAAGGTCATCGTCAACGCCAAGAAGATCCTCATCGCCGTCGGCGGAAATCCCACCCTACCCCCCAAGATCCCCGGTGCCGAGTATGGTATCAACAGCGACGGATTCTTCGAGATCGAGAAGCAGCCCAAGAAGGTGGCCATTGTCGGCGCTGGCTACATTGCCGTTGAGTTCGCCGGTATGTTCAACGCCCTCGGCACCGAGACCCACCTGTTCATCCGGCACTCGACCTTCCTGCGAAACTTCGACCCCATGATCCAGGAGACCGTCACCAATGAGTACGAGCGCCTGGGCGTGAAGTTGCATAAGCAGTCACACGCCACCAAGGTTGAGAAGGACGCCAACGGCAAGCTCTCCGTCACCTACAAGGACGGCAGCGGGAACGAGACTACGCTCTCCGACGTCGACCACCTGATCTGGGCTATTGGCCGTACCCCCGCGACCCGCAACATAGGCTTGGAGGAGGCTGGCATTAAGGTGAACGAGAAGGGCTACGTCGTCGTGGATGACTTCCAAAATAGCAGCGTCGACAACATCTACGCGCTCGGCGACGTGACGGGCGAGGTGGAGCTGACGCCCGTCGCCATCGCCGCCGGCCGCAAGCTGGCACACCGGCTATTCGGACCTGCCGAGTTTGCCAATACCAAGCTCGACTACAGCAATATCCCCTCGGTCGTATTCTCCCATCCCGAGGTCGGCAGCATCGGCCTGACGGAGCCCCAGGCCATCGAAAAATACGGCAAGGACAACCTCAAGATTTACAAGACGGCCTTCACTGCCATGTACTACGCCATGATGGACCCAGAGCACAAGGGCCCCACGAGCTACAAGCTCATCGTCGCCGGCCCGGAGGAGAAGGTTGTCGGCCTGCACATCATGGGCCAGGGCAGCGGCGAGATGCTGCAGGGCTTTGGTGTCGCGGTCAAGATGGGCGCGACCAAGGCCGACTTCGACAGCTGCGTCGCCATTCACCCCACGAGTGCCGAAGAGCTGGTTACGCTGAAATAGATATGATGAGAAGAGAACTACCTAACTAGAGCTGTTATGGAGTACAGAGATGGACCAGATATGTAGAGCAAAAGCCATCCATGATAAATATGTTTCTTTTCTGTTCCGAGCCTGCTCAGTACTCATCGTTCCTTGCCTGTGCTGGTGCATCACGCCTCGTCTTTGCGCCATAGATGCCATTTGTCTGGTTTCGTAAGAGCCTTTGCTCTCCACTACGATTGTGTTTGCCGGCTGAGGTCCAGGTTAGGCTTCAACCTTGAGCGGTGAATTGGCTCGATACGACACCACTCCAAAGCATGTAGCAAACTTGCAGTACTGCCTACGTGACATGAGCATATTAAACGATCACCGTTCGCACGCAGTTTTCAGCCTATGCTGTCTCCCTCGGAGGTAGCTGTGAAGGCAGCGGCTAGTGTCCCAGCCAGCAACTTCAGCAACTCCTTGTAAAGGCCCAGCAACCTGAGCTGCCAGCAAGTCTCAAAGCGCGGTCTCTACAGCGATTGGCATCACTACTGCTTTGACGCACTCTCTATCCCGTCCACGAGCAGAGTTGCCACAGCACTTGCTCAACACCTCGGGCATCTCGTGCAAGGAACGACGCCCACACAGAGGAGGCAGAACATGCCTCGTCGCATAAATTGTACAGAATGGCTTCCCATCGCCGTGGCGTCGCTTGTCTTTCTTGCATCCCTGCCGGCATAATGGCCAGATGCTAGTTAGTCTGTCTGTCTGCATATATGTCCCCGGTGTCACTGCATTCATGCGCGAGGCCCAATACAGAATGCACTCTGAAACGCGGCACTTTGTCCCTGTGGCCACGTCGAGGGCGGCAAAGCAATCAAACAAATGCACATTGCCGTAGCCTTCATTTGGTTCCTGACTGCGGCTTCATGGGGAGATCCAGATGCTTCTGCTTTGGGTGCGCTGCAGAGCATGACACACAATCCTCACCCCTTCCCCTGAGGGTGGCAGCGGGCGGCAAATGGCACAATCTCACGCCCGCGCTGAACCGGCAGAGAGGGACCCATGGACGCGCCTGGCAAGGCGTTGTCCGATGCGTATTTCGTACTCCCGTGCACAGCATGAGATATCTATCTCGTTGGGAGGTCCAAGGGGGGTGTATGATTGCCGAGCACGATGTCTCGCAGAGCGCTCTGCATGGTCCAGACTCCACGTACCGCGGCGATTCGCGAGAAGCAGAGGCATTCGCAACCCAAACCTGCTCCGGGCGCCGCAACGTCGCACGGAATCCTTCGTCAAGCCAAGCCAGTGGCGACGAAAATTTTCAACCTCGGCAGGGACAACACGCCCGTCGCCCACCGTTGCCCACCATCGGCCCCGGGCACGGATCACGGCGCCGTCATGGCACAGTTCGGGGTGAAAACTCTTGCCTCGCCTGGAGCGGTCCATCGGTGGCGCCGGAGTGTGCCATTGACCCCAACGCCACCTCCGCAATGCTGCCCATCAGCGCGGAGGTGGAGGGTATCACAGGGCGGGCACAGTTGGAGAATCGGGGTCGGCGTGAGATAACTCGTGCCAAGTACGGCAACCGTCTAGCTGGGAGAGACTTCTTACCCCGGACGCAGGTCAGTCGCCCCTGTTTGGAAGACTTTGTCGTCTTAGAGGGACGTGACAGCCACCCTAGCCCCTTGTCACCTCGTCGGGTCGCGTTGGTGGCGTTCCAAACTTGTTGGTCAAACCTGTTGGTTGTTCTTTTTCCCAACGACCAAGACGACTCACATTGTCCCGACAATGCGGCTCGGCCGGAGCATCAGTAGCTGCCGCATGATGTGCTCGATGGCCGGGTGTTGGCTGGTTAGATCAACGGCACCGAATTGGCGGTGCAACATACTTGGCGTCGTGGAAGAGGGGGAGAGGACAGCTTGTTGGATGTTGGCCGACTGTCGGAAACAGGAGGAATAGGTGCGACGAGAAGACTCAAGCGCCGGCCGTAAGCCCAAACCAGCCGTAAATAAATCAACCATAGGTTGATTCAATGGAGAGGCCGCCTACGGCCTGGGGGGCTCCATGGCAGCTCACTGACGGAGGTGGCAAGCCTCTAAGGTCGTGTGCATGCATCCACGCAGTGCTCGTACATACTGGTGCGTCGATCGGGGGGACAACCGCATCACAAAAGATGTGAAGCATTCTGCTGGGCAGAGCCCCCCAAAAGACAAAGGCCTGTCGAGAAGATTACAACTCGCCTATCACGATGCTCGCCATGCCGCGCGTTTGAAACGTGGAGCAAACTTTCCCTTCATGCAATCGGCTGCATACGGCCGACAGGCGGGCCAGAGATTGCTCGGCCCTGGATCGCTTGCCTCAGAGAGGCCTTGTCAGGGCTGGCGGCTTGGTGTCGCGTTGTTGACATGGCCCGGCAAGGACTGGCTGCTCGAGGACGAGGATGGAGGACCCCAACGCCCACAGGCTCCAGTTGACAGGTCCGACGCATGGGCTGCGCACTGCAGAACGTCGTGCCGACTCAACACGTACCTTAGGCAAACGCAATGGCATGCAAGTGCCTTGTGCGGCCATTGGACGGGGCCCAGCAACCATTGCCTGCGGCTTGCGTGCGGCGGACTACGCTCTCTGGACTTGTTTTACGCCCCGCTGAGTTGGAGTGAGAGTCTGAGGATTTGGGGGCTCGTACGACGTGACGAGCAAGTTCAGGCCCGCGAGGCTTGGGACATGGGTCGATCCTCTTCTTGGCTGGCGCATCACAGACCGAACTCCAAGACGCTTTCGAGAGGGCACTTGCGAGGTGAGAAACGGTGGCTGAGCGCTGAAGTCGATGGCGCCTGCTAATGCGCCTCTGGTCCAGAACGACGGAAGATCGCTTGGAACATGCGTCGGCCAAGCACCGAAACGCCGCGTTGGTTGCGGTGTTGGTCGCCGTGTTGGGTCGTGGCGGAGCCTGTTGGTGGACTGTTCGGGCGGACCATGGCTTGGTACGAGCGCTCATTCGCAGCCAAGTCCTCAGGCGACGGGAGGCACGGCTCGAGCCTCGGGGTGGTGGGAGGGGAGTGGAGCGAGCGAGCAGCTCCATCGTGGACCCTTTCTCCACGCCAAGCGCTCGGAGGGCCCACGCGCCGGACGTCTTCACAATTCTGCGTCGCACACAGAGATTGGCGAACAGACAGGCGACAGGGTCGGCGCCACCAGAGCCTGGAGCAGCAGGTGACGAGTTGATGTGACCTGCGGGCCTTGCGTCGCACAGACCGATGGCATCAAGGACGAGGCAACACACCAAGGTTCTTTGGGCGCGAGCGCGGCACGGGCCATCGTTGGCGGCATCATCATCGTCATCGTCACCACCCACCGTCAATCACCTCTGGGCGTCTTCATCGCCGTGACCGGGGTGTGAGGATCTCGCCGGTTAGCGCGGAGCAGTGGCCAGGAGGCGGCGCGGGCGTCGGCTTGGTTGGGCCATCCACGGGGGCCGTGATGACGCTCTGTTGGCGTTGGCCGTCTCTCCAATATTAGCAGATGGAAGGCAATGGCTGGCTGCACAACTTGTCAAGCGGGCCACGCCCTGCGAGGGATAGGAGCCAGGGCGATATGCAAGCCTGGCCGCTGGAAGGCCCCAGAGTGCGGGGGAAGGGCGGCGCGAGTTTGTGATCTGTCACATCGCGACATGTGGAACTGGGGGACGCCGCGACGCACGGCTGAAGGGAGGGCGAGGGCACGAGGGCAAGGAGGGATGGAGGGATGGAGGGACTCTTGGCGTTGAAAGGCCCCCCCGGCTCCGGCGTGGGCGTTGTCTGAGTGAGCTATTTTGGCGCGAACAGCTGGCCGCCGTCGCAGGCCGCGCAGACAAATTGGCGTGATGCCGACGACGGTTCGACGGCCCTGCGACGGAAACGAGGCATCCGCCGTCGTGCCGTCTCGCGCACAGGGGAGATTAAGGTAAGGATATGCAAGCATGGCTGTTCGTAGTTGTCATGCTAATGCCCGTCCGCAGCAACTCTGGCCTTGGCAGGGGCCCGTCTATACTACTCCAGACAGTACGGAGTACGATAATTAGCTGTACTCCGTACTCGTACATGCATCCCTGCTTAAGCGCATGTCCATCTTGCGTCTGGGTGCGATTTACACCAGGGCTACGAGTACGAGTATTAATTTGATCTCACAAAATTCGTCGCCGCCCCACAGCGCAGCCGTCTGTCCGTGGCAGCCGCCCGATCAGCTCCACTGCCTCTTCGCGTTAGCCTCCTCCGCGATACGGCCTGTTAATTGGCTCCTCCACACAATAAAGGGCAGTGGGTGGGTATACACAAACTGACCCCAGGTGCCGTAGCTGACCTGACCCCAGGTACCTGGAATTGGCAATTAGTGGGGCGGAAAAAAGTTAACCTGACCCCAGCCTCAAGGCACGTGATTGGCCGCGCCGTAGAAAAGGTGGAGCTGGGGTTAGGTCAGCTTTATCAATAATTTACCAATAATCTACCTTCCACTTTAACTCTCCACATCAACACCCCCGCCGGCCTATTACAATTCATTTTCAATTCATTAACAATTAATTAACAATTCATTCCTATAATGCCTCGGGTCAAAGGTATGGTTATTAAGAATAACCCCGCCTACCTCGAGTATATCTAGGGCGTTAACGAGTTGCGCTGGCCTAATATCTACCTATAGTCCTAAGTAGTAAGTTATTATTAATATATTAATAACTTATTCTAATACCTTATAGGACGGAAAGCTCTAAATTCCTTATAGAGAAGTTTTCTACCGTATTACGGTATCTAGTAAGAATCTTTATATAAATATAAGTACCTACTATATATTATTAATATATTATTAATTTATTCTTAGAATACTAAATTCTCGAATACTAATAATCTCCGTATATACGTTAAAAACTACTATAAGCTTATCAATTTAGCAGAGGTATACAAGGGCGCTATAACAATAGTAGAGATTATAGAGGCTGGTAGTAAGTTATTTTTAATACCTTATAAATATATTATTAATAGATTGCTAATATATTAAAGAATACTATACGAAACTTATAAAATTCCTTAAAGGAGAGGATAAAGCCCCGTATACCCTATCTATTTCTAAGATAGGTCCCGGTAGCTCGAAGCCCGCTCCCCAATAGTAGGACTATAATAACTTAGACCTCCCTTTAATTGCTAAGGGAAAACGTGCTAGAGAGGTAAGATATTATTAATACATTGATAATCACTTACTAATATATTATAGATCGATACTACTAAAATAAAAAGACGCTACTATCTTAAGGCTAAAGAGTTTTGTATTAAGTATAAGGAGAAAGAGGACCTAGGTAAGTCTACCTAGAATACATTACTAATACATTGCTAATCAATTAATAATACATTTAGTCTACCCCCCTAAAAGAATCAGCAAGGACTGCTATATCTAGGAGTTTTACATTGATCTTGCTATTGTAGAGTAGGAGGAAGCGGAGGCGGTAGAGGCGAGTCTAAAGAAGGTTATTAACCTAGATAATAATAAGGAGGCTAAGGAGGAGCTAGAGGATAAGGAGTAAAATAGATTATTAATGTATTTATAATATATTTATAATATATTATAAAATGAATTTACTACCCTAGAGTAGCTCTAAAAGTTTGCTTAAAATAAAAGTTCTAATTTTTCTAATTTTTAAAAAGGTCTACTACGTAATATTATTTTATATTTCCTTTAAAGTATTTACTATATAGAGAGAGGTAATAAATAAGTAATATATTAATAATACATTAACTCTAGCTACCTA